>WSXT02120949.1:0-12815 GCA_011762715.2 Neuroterus valhalla | reverse complement strand
ATGGGAAGTGATGGAATGGAATGGGATGAGATGGGATGGGATAGAATGGAATGGAATGGTATGGAATGGGATGGGATGGGATGGGATGGGGGAAGGAGTATGAATGTAGAGATAGAATTGTAGAAGGGAAGCGTGGGGTGCGCATCAGGCTAAGTGTGCAGGGGAAAAAGAAAGGAAAGAAAATGAGATGGGATAGAATGAGATATGATGGAATGGGATGAGATAGGAGTGGGAATGTGGAGGTAGAATTGTAGAAGGAACAGTGTGGTGTGCATGAGGCTAAGTTTGCAGGGAAGAAAAGAAGGGATGGAAAATGAGACGAGATAGACTGGGATATGATGGGATGTGATGGAATGGGGTGGGAGTAGGAATATGAAGGTAGAATTGTAGAAGGGAACAGTGTGGTGTGCATGAGGCTAAGTGTGCAGGGGAGAAAAGAAGGGAGGAGAATGAGATTGGATAGAATGGGAAGTGATGGAATGGGGTGGGATGGGATGGAATGGGATGGGATAGAAGGGGATCGGATGGGATGGTATGAAATGGGATGGGATGGGATGAGATGGATGGGATGGGATATAATGGGAATTGATGGGATAGAATGGAATGGAATGGTATGGAATGGGATGGGATGGGATGGGGGAAGGAGTATGAATGTAGAGATAGAATTGTAGAAGGGGAGCGTGGGGTGTGCATGAGGCTAAGTGTGCAGGGGAGAAAGAAGGAAAAGAAAATGAGATGGGATAGAATGAGATATGATGGAATGTGATGAGATAGGAGTGGGAATGGGGAGGTAGAATTGTAGAAGGAACAGTGTGGTGTGCATGAGGCTAAGTTTGCAGGGAAGAAAAGAAGGGATGGAAAATGAGACGAGATAGACTAGGATATGATGGGATTTGATGGAATGGGGTGGGAGTAGGAATATGGAGGTAGAATTGTAAAAGGGAACAGTGTGGTGTGCATGAGGCTAAGTGTGCAGGGGAGGAAAGAAGGGATGGAGAATGAGATTGAATAGAATGGGAAGTGATGAAATGGGGTGGGATGGGATAGAAGGAGATCGGATGGGATGGAATGAAATGGGATGGGATGGGATGAGATGGATGGGATGGGAGTAGGAATGTGAAGATATAATTGTAGAAGGGAACAGTCCGGTGTGCATGAGGCTAAGTTTGTAGGGGAGAAAAGAAGGGATGGAGAGTGAGACTGTATAGAATGGGATGGGATAGGATGGAATAGAATGGGATGAGATAGAATGGGATCGGAAGAGATGGAATGGAATGGTGTGGGATGCGATGGAATGGGATGGGATGGGACGGGACAGGACGGGACGGGATGGGATGGGATGGGATGGGATGGGATGGTAAATAGAGAGCTGGATGTGAAGGGAGCTATATTTTTTTGAAGTTCATTTTTCTTTTGATGAAAGACCTCAGTCTCTGGGAATTTAACTCGTCTAATTTTTGTTCAAATCTCATATCGTTTAGTCAACGGTTGACCCTTTCTATTAGTTAATCGAATCTTCCAAGTAAAAATTTTGTTTGTATAATTCTAACAATTCATCTCTTCAGTTGAAAATCTATCTATAATCGATTCAAACTGATGCTTCTCTCCATGTGAAAATTATTTTTTTCAGTTTGAAGATTATGTCTTTCGTTGAAAATTCATTATTTCATTAGAAGATCCATTTTCAGAAATGCATGGTGTCAGTTGCGAATCCATCTTTTAAGTTGAAAATTGAACTATAATTAATTGTCAATCAATCTTTTTGTATAAAAAATCTAAATATTATCTTCTGAACTCAACAATTTTAACAGGGCATCGTCTTAAACGGTTTAATTAAATACGGGTTAAAAGTCAGGTCCTTGATGAAAAAATACTTCTTTTGTATGATAATATTGTTTTTCGTTAAAAAACTAAATTCTTCTCTGTTTAAAATATTGATTAGCACATTTTTTGTTCTGAATTCATCTCTTCCATTAAAACCTTTTTTTTATTGAAAATTGGTCTTCTTGGTTCCAAAATTAACTGTTCCGAGGAAAAATTACCTGGTTTGTAGAAATGACATCTTTTTGGAATGAAGATGCGTCTGTTCAACTCACAATTAATCCGTTTTGGCTGAGGATTCAACCATTTTTTTGAAAATATACATTTATGGTTGAAATTTGAACTACTGTGTCAGAAATTCATTTCTTTTGTTGTAGACTGATAATTTGTTTGACATGAACATATTTTTTAGTTGAGAAGTAGACTATTTGGTTCATAATTCATCCTCTTGATTGAAGATTCACCCTACTGAATATTTGCCCGAAAATTAACCATCTTTTTTGTATCTAAAACTTCCTATAAAATTTGATTCTTTTAGTTGAGGGATCATTTTCTTAGCTGAGAATATTTTTTCCCTGAACACCGTATTTAAAAAAGAAATCAATATTGTTTCAAAAATTCATAATTATAGTTGTAAATTCAGAGTCTTGGTTGAAGGTTGATTTCTTTTGTAAGAAATTTATTTTCTTAGTAGATGTTTCTTCATATTAGTTTGAAATTCATTTGTTGAGTGAAAAATTTATCTAGTTCGTTCAATAATTTCGTTTTTAATCATGAAATTGTTTGCTTGAAAATTTGTGCTTTTTCGAATGAAAATAAATTTGTTCAACCAGGAAATCAATTATTCAATTCCAAATTCTTCTTGTTTAGTAGAAAATTAGTATTATTGATTTAGAAATCCTTCTTTCGTTCAAGAATTTGAATATTTTCTTGAACATTTGCATGCTTAATGTCTAATCATCTTTCTGGTTAGAAATTCGTATTTTTTGGTAGAAGATTAGTTTCCCTGCTCGAATATTAATCTTCATGTTTAAAAATCGAACAATAAGGTTAATACATAATCAATTCTTTCGATTGGAAATGAACTTCCTAGAAAAAGTTTTTCGATTCAGCTCATAATGGTTTCCACTATATAAAAATATAATTCACAAAAGAATTGATCCCTGACGGAAATAAATAATTATAAATTAAATTTTTCTGAGAAATAAATCAGCTCAGTTTTTCTCGACAGGAACTCATAAATTAGCGTCTTCTTTTGAGTCATATATTATTACTTTTTATATTCTCATAATTTTTACTAATAATATATTGCGCTATTTCATTTTAATCAGTATTGCGTTTTACAATTTTAAATGATGTACATGCAATGCGTCACGTATGATTCACGAGCGGCATAATCGCGAGTAATATATATGTATACTTCTAAAGACCTTAAAAAGTGAATAATTGTTTAAACTTGGAAAATATTTACGTGCATTCTTAACATGTAATTTTCTTATAATTTCAAATAGCACGTTTCATTTTTTTTTTGGAATAAATTCTTGTTATTTGGTTTAAAATTCGATCGTTTGCTTGAAAATTCAAACTTTTTTCAATGAATAAACTGAATTTTCAAAGTTGAACTGTTTTTCAAACGTTCTTCTATTTGATTGAAGATTCTTCTCTTTTATTGAAAAGTCCAAATACCTTGTGAGTCATCTTTCTTATTGAATGTTCAAGTGTCTTCGGAGAAATTTTTCTTTTTGGCTTAAATAATTATTTATTTGATCAGGTTTAACTATTTTATTGAAAAATCTCCTTTTTTGTTTAAAAATTCAGATGTCTTGTATGGAAGGCGTCTTTTTCGATTCCAAAGGCATTATTTATGGTAGAACTCAAACTTGTTAATCTAAAATTCTTCCTTTTTCTTATAATTCAAAATTCTTGGAAATATCAATTATTATAATGTTTGTTGTGAGCTCATACTTTTTCTTCAAAAATTTATATTTTTGAATAAAAATGTAACTTGTATATATCTAGTTGAAAATTGATATTTCTTAGCTCAAAATGCATGTCTTTTGTTGAAAATGTATCCTTTTTTACTAAAAAAACGTTTTGGAAATTGGACTATTTTCTCTTGATTTCGTTTTATTTATCTTCAAAGTAAGTTTAAAATAAAACTTTATTCAAAAGATAGATATTCAAATCTTAGCGTTGAATTTTCGAAAAAAAAAAATTTTCGGAACAAAATTATGAATCATTACTCAAAAATATGAATTTGTAAATTATATGAAAAAAAGAATAACCAAAAAATGTGAAAGTCAAAATTTCGATCGAAAAAAAATTCTAATTCTGAATTTTGAAAAGTTTTTTTTTGACTGAATGAAAACGAATTTTGAACAAAATAGATGAAATAGTTGTTCAAGTACAATAGATGAATTTTCAATCAAGGAGGAATCCAACGGAAACAAAATAATTTCCGGCCCAACTGTTGTATTTTCGACTGAAAAGAAAAATTTTTCAACTAAAAAGTAGCATTTTCAACTGAAAAAGATAATATTTCTACAAAAAAAAAATTTTAACAAAAAGACTAATTTTTAATGAAGAGGTATGATGTGATGGAATGGGATGGGATGGGCTGAGATGGAATGGGATGGAATGGAATACGATGGGATGGGGGGAGGGGGGGTGTGATGGAAGTAGGAGTAGGAATATAGCGATCGAATTGTAGAAGGAAAGTGTGCGGTGTGCATTAGGCTAAGGGTGCAAAAGAAGGAATGGGATGGGATATGATGGAATGAGATATGATATGAGGGGATGGGGTAAGATATGATTAGACGGGATGGGGAAGGATGAGATGAGATGAGAGCAGGAGTAGAAATGTGGAGATACAATTGTAGTTCGGAAGTGTGTGGTGTGTATGAGGCTAAGGGTGCAGGAGGGAAATGAAGGGATGGAGAATGAGACGGGATGGGATATCATGTAATGGTATTTAATGGAATATGGTGGGATGGGATGGGATATAATAGGAGGGAGTGAGATATGGTTGGATGGAATGGGATGAAGGTAGGAGTAGGAATGTGGAGATCGAATTGTAGAAGGAATGTGTGCGGTGTGTATAAGGTTAATGGTGCAAAAGAAGGGATGGGATGGGATATGACGGGATGGGATATGATGAGAAGGGATATGATATGAGGAGCTGGGGTGGGATATGGTGGGACGGGATGGGGAAGGATGGAATGAGATGAGAGCACTAGTAGAAATGTGGAGATACAATTGTAGTTCGGAAGTGTGTGGTGTGTATGAGGCTAAGGGTGCAGGAGGGAATTGAAGGGATGGACGATAAGACGGGATGGGATATGATGCAATGGGATTGAATGGAATATGTTTGGATAGGATGGGATATAATTGGAGGGGGTGAGATATGGTTGGGGGATGGGATGAAGGTAGGAGTAGGAATGTGGAGATCGAATCGTAGAAGGAAAGTGTTCGGTGTGTATAAGGTTAAGGGTGCAAAAGAAGGGATGGGATGGCTTATGATGGGATGGGATAGGATGGGATGGGATATGATATAAGGGGGTGGAGTGGGATACGGTGGAACGGGATGGGGAAGGATAGAATGAGAAGAGAGCACTAGTAGAAATGTGGAGATACAATTGTAGTTCGGAAGTGTGTGGTGTGTATGAGGCTAAGGATGCAGGAGGGAATTGAAGGGATGGAGAATTAGACGGATGGGATATGATGTAATGGGATTGGATGGAATATGGTGGGATGGGATGGGAAATGATGGGAGCGGGTGAGATATGGTTGGATGGGATGAGATGAAGGTAGGGGTAGGAATGTGGAGATCGAATCATAGAAGGGAAGTGTAAGGTGTGTATGAGGCTAAGTGTGCAACAGATGGGATGGGATGGGAAATGATGGGATGGGATATGATATGAGGGGATGGGGTGGGATATGGTGGGACAGGATGGGGAAGAATGTAATGAGATCAGAGAAGGATTAGAAATGTGGAGATACACTTGTAGCACGGAAGTGTGTGGTTTGTATGAGGCTAAGGGTGCAGGAGGGAATCAAAGGAATGGAGAAAGAGACGAGACGGGATGGAATATGATGTGATCGGATTGGATGGAATATGGTGGGATGGGATATGATGGATGGAATGGGATATGATGGGAGGGGGTGGGATATGGTGAGATGGGATGGGATGAAGGTAGGAATGAGAATGTGGAGATTGAATTTTAGGAGGAAAGTGTGCGGTGTGTATGAGGCTAAGGGTGCAAAAGAAGGGATGGGATATCATATGATGGGATGGGGTGGGATATTGTGGGACAGGATGGTGAAGGATGCAATGAAATGGGAGCAGGAGTAGAAATATAGAGATCGAATTGTATGAGGGGAGTGCGCGGTGTGCATGAGGCTAATTGTGCAGTGAGGAAAAAATGGGATGGTATGGAATGGGATAGGATGAGATGGGATGTGGTGGTATGGGATGGAATATGATGGGATGGGAAGAGAGTAGGAGTACGAATGTGGAGATTGAATTTTAGAAGGAAAGTGTGTGGTGTGGATGAGGCTAAGGATGCAAGGTGGAAAAGAAGGGATGGAGAATGAGACGAGATGGGATGGTATATGGTGGGATGGGAATGGATATGGTGGGACGGGATGGGATAAGATTGGATATGGTGGGATGGGAAGAAGTGATGGAATTTTTTAGGCAAGAACAATTTTTCAAGCAATAAGGGAAGAACATCCAAAAGAATAAAGAAAAATCATATAAGACATTTAGTTTCCAATCCGAAAATATGGAAGTTTAACCAAGATAGGCAATTTCCTACCAAAAAGTAGGAATTACTAACTAAATATTCAATATCTATGTATATTTTATATTTCATTTATCAAGTTACTTATACATATTGAACTTTCAAAGAAAATTTATTATTATTATTGTTATTTTTTTCAGGATAGGACCATAAGGGCTCTCGACGCTTGAGTAATCCCATTGGGTTCACAAGTAGGCTTAAGCGCGAGACCATAGTCCTCTACATAAGGCGATGACCGCAGTCACGCTGTTGGCCGATATATCTGACTCACTGATGCAGCTACTATCCGTGAACATCAAACGCTTCCACGCAATCGTGAGACAGGGACATACTTCAAGGATCCTTAAATTTCTGTAAGGACCTTGACCTCGTTTTTGTTACTGTAACATGTTGAGAAATAAGTTTTCTACCCAAAAATATAAACTTTCAACGAAATATTTTGAAAACAAAACGAAAAATGTAAGAAATAGTTACATTCTCCAACCAAGTACTTGAACATTTTGAAATATGGAAATATATAATTTATTTATTATTTTTAACTTAATTTTTAATGTATTGTTTTTTGATTCATATTATTTTTGGTTCTTTTTATAAAAAAAATCATTTGAAGAATTATCTTAAATTATAAATAAGACAATTATTTTTACCTAAAAAATATGAAATTCAGGGCCGTGGCGACGGTCTCGGGGGCTCCGGGGCAAAATTTTTGTAGGAGCCCCTTCACAGCAAAAAATTTCGGACTTGATTCCTGAAAAAAACAGTCAAACTTTCGAATTTGATTTCTAAAAAGGGTCGCCATCACATTAAGGTTTTGTTGTTGAAAAGTGTGCCGCGATCTTTTTTTTTTTTGCTCATCACATTTCCCAAGAAAATTTTTTGGCCCTTCGCAGCCGGGGGCCCCGGGCCCCTCTTGCCCTGGCCTCGCTACGGCCCTGGCAATGATGATTAATTGCTTGAACAATTATTTTTTTAACATGAATTAATTATTACTCCAATCTATTGAAAAGTGATAAAAAGTTGAAAATTTCAGAAAAAACCGCAACTATGTAATCTAGAAGAAGATAGATGTAAACATTTATATTTGGTTTAAACAATTATTTCTGCTTAATTTAATTGAATAATTACTTACATCAAGTGAGAAGTGGAAAAAAAATAAAAATTTCAGAAGAAACCCCAAATTTGTAGCATTATTTTAAGAGAATATTGTTATAATCAATAACATATTATTTAAACAATTATTTTTGTTTACCTTAATTGATAATTAACCCGCTTTAACCGAAACGTTTAAAATAAGTTAAAAATTTCAGAAAAAAACTTTTCTCGAAAAACCCATTTTTTCACTCATGGGGGTGTTATGGGACCCTATAAAACAGACTTATGAGAATGATACTTGAAAAGTAATAGTTTATTCACATTCTGTGTCTAATTGTGAAAAGAAATGGTGAATTTCGAACTCGATTTACCTAAATATTATTTTAAAAAAGATGCAATAATTTTTTTGTGGATTCGAACATATTTCCGGGCGTTTCGCATGAAAATTAAAAAAAAAAAAATTCTAATGCAATTTTGGACAACCTAATGTACACTACGTACAGTGAATCTCAGGATTCGATTATCTTTTTAATGATTTAGAAAATCAACCGAAAGATATTTATTAATATTTGCTACCTATTTTGAAGAAGGCTTCTGAGTGTGATTCAGAGAAAAATAATTCAGGTTCAAATTGCCTATTTATAAGAAGTTATTCAGAGTTTTAATTTTTGCTTTCTGGTTCGGAAAAAGTTACAAAGCTCATCTAATCCTTATGATCAAGGCCTCATTCAATTCTGTTAAGAATTCTCTACAATTATATTAGAGTAGTGTTGATTTAAATTTAAACCTTAATTATTTATAACAATTAAGTAAATTAGTTAAAAAAATTTTTCATCCAAAGTTTTGAAAAAATCCAATAATATTCATAAAAATAGAGGTTTTAAACAGTTTTTTGACATATGCATTACATTGTATATTAGGGTGGTCCAAAAATGCATTATAAACAATTTTTTCGAATTTTTATGCAAAATGCCCGGAAATTTTTTCGAATCCACCAAAAAATACATGCATTTTTCTTGTTTTGAGAAAAAAATATTTTGAGGTGCCGCAAGCCCCGTGAGGTTTAACACGTATTTCCCATAAGAAAAGAAGACGTTTTTGTAAATTTTATTCAGAAATCTCAATCTTAGATGAATCAAGTTCGAAGTTAACCATTTCTCTTCACAATTGGTCACAGAATGTGAATAAAATATTACTTTCCAAATATCAACCCCATAAGTCTGTTTTATAGGGTCCCAAAAAAACCCCATAAGTGAAAAAATGGGTTTTTCGAGTTTTTGGCGCTAATTATGATTTTTTGCGGTTTTTTTTACGCAGATTGTTTCAAATACATGGAATACTACTTTAAACTGATAATTAGATGTTTATTCAAATTATTTAAACAATATTTTTAGCAACTTTCTCTTAGAAAAGGGTTAGAAAGTCAAGATTTTTTCTGAATTTTTCCACTTATTTTCAATGTTTCACTTAGAGCGAGGTAATTATCATTTGAAGTTAACAAACATAATTGTTTAAACAATTCATTGTTATTCATAACAATATTCTCTAAGAAAAATGCTACAAAGTCACGGTTTTTTTCTGAAATTTACAACTTTTTGTACACTTTTCACTAGAAGTGGGTAATCATTTAATTCAACTTACCAAAAATAATTGTTTAAACAAATTGTTAATGTTTATACCTATCTTCTTCTAGATTATTACTACATAGTTGCGGTTTTTTCCTGAAATTTTTGAACTTTTCATCACTTTTCAATTAAATTCAAGTAATAATTATTTCATGGTTAAAAAATTATTGTTTAAACAATTTATTATCATTGCTAATAATATTTTCTTTGCTTAATGATAGAAACTTGCGGTTTTTCTGGAATTTTAAACTTTTTGACCACTTTTCACTTGAAGTGAGTAGATATTTAATCTAATTCAAAAAATAATTGTTCGAACAAATTATTATTGTTAATATCTATCTTCTCTTAGACTAGTGCTAAAAAGTTGCGGTTTTTTTTTCTAAACCATTAAGTATTCTATCATCTTTTCACCTAGTGACGTAATAATTAATGCGAGTTAACAAAAATGCTTATTTTAATAATTTATTATTGTTCATAATCTTTTCCTATTGGATAAGTTACATAAAAGCTGAATTCATTCAGGGAAATTTGAATTTCGAATTTTCTACTAAAATCATGGATGTGAAACGCGAAAATTGAATTTAGAAGAAAGTAGTCCAACTTTTAACCAAAGAGTCGAATTTTCGAACTAAAAATATAGATATAGATTTTACTTAGTAATAAGTCGATAAAAACTTAAGAAATTAGAAAAAACCGCAACTTTTTAGCACTAATCCAAAAGAAGAAAGCGATAAACAATAATAATTTGCTTAAACGATTATTATTGTTGAATTGAAATAAATATTAACTCACTTCGAGTGAAAAGTGGGCAAAAAGTTGAAAATTTCAGAAAAAACGCCAATTTCTATCATTATGCAAAGAAAATATTATTAGCAATGATAATAAATTGTTTAAACAATTATTTTTTCAACATGAACTAATTATTACTTCAATCTAATTGAAAACTGATAAAAAGTTCAAAAATTTTAGAAAAAAACTGCAACTATGTAGTAATAATCTAGAAGAAGATAGCTATAAATATTAACAATTCATTTAAACAATTATTTTTGCTAAATTGAATTAAATAATTACCTACTTCAAGTGAAAGTGGACAAAAAGTAGTGAATTTCAGAAAAAACTGCAACTTTGTAGCATTATTCTAAGAGAATATTGTTATGAATAATATAATAACTGATTGTTTAAACAATTATGTTTGTTAACTCTAATTGATTATTACCTCGCTCTAACTGAAACGTTGAAAATAAGTGGAAAAATTCAGAAAAACCTTGACTTCCTAACGCTTTTTAGGAGAAAGTTGCTAAAACAATAATAAATTGTTCAAACAATTTGAATGAACATCTAACTATCAGTAAAAAGTAGTATTCCATGTATTTGAAACAATCTGCGTAAAAAAAAAACGCAAAAAAATCATAATTAGCCGCAAAAACTCGAAAAACCCATTTTTCCACTTATGGGGGTTTTTTGGGACCCTATAAAACAGACTTATGGGGGTGATATTCGAAAAGTAATATTTTATTCGCATTCTGTGACCGATTGTGAACAGAAGTGGTGAATTTCGAACTCGATTCATCTAACATTGAGATTTCTGAATAAATTTACAAAAACGTCTTTTTTTCTTATGGGAAATAGGTGTTGAACTTCACGGGGCTTGCGGCACCTCTAAATATTTCTTTTTTTCAAAACAAAAAAATGCTCTGTTTTTTTTGTGAATTCGAACAAAGTTCCGGGCGTTCTGCATAAAAATTCGAAAAAAAAAATTTGAACCACCCTATTGTATATCCATTAATAATTATTAATAGATATATTTTGGTCAATTTTTCAACTCATTATAAAGATTACCGAATTTTGAGACTTACCGTATGTAGAGTACATCCTTAAGCGATTACAGCTCTGACAAATTAAGTTTGAAAAGAAACTCTTGTGTGTGCCTTAACTAATTTATTGCATCGTAGTGTGCGTATCGAAGGCATAATCGCTTACAGTGAGTCGATACAGATTACGCTCGATTAATGACCGTTCAAAATTTACGTAACCGCTTCGCCGTTTCAAATTACAATTTACCGCACGTTTTTCTCATTTTAATCAATTTTTTTTTCTTAAAAAAATAGATATCGTCTTTTTCCGCGGAATTAAGTATCGCGTATCATATCACTTTTGAGCTCGCTTTTCAGCGTTCACATTTCAGTTTTATCTTTGCCTTGATTGATATGATATAATGTTATGTCAAGAGAACGGATTCTAGAAATTTCAAAATTCAAGGAATCTGAAATTAGAGGAAATCAAATCCAAATTTCTATTTGATGTTCAACAATCAAGTTTATGTTTCAAATTCATGGAAATCAGAAATAAAAACCAAGAATCCAACGAAGAAATTTGGAAAAAGAGTCTCATAACGGAGGCTTTGTATTGGTAACAATTTTATATTTTAAATAAATGTTCTTTCAATTTTATGAATATTAAAATTTGTATGGTTTATTTTTTATTGGAAAAAAATAATAATTCTCCGGAAAATACATGAATTTCAAACAAATGTTCGGATTTTGATAAAAAAAAAAGATATAGGCTACAAAAACGAAAAGGAAGTGATTTTCAACGAAATCTCTTAACAAAGAATAAAATTCCAGTTTAAAGGATAAATCATCAATTATAATAATTCATTCTGAAGAAAACAGTGACACTATAATCTAATCATTCTGATTTTCAATTGAAAAAGAAAAATTTTCAACCAAATTAAAAACAACCTTTATTAAATAATTAATAAAGGTAAATATAAATACAAAAGAAAACATTATCGAAATAGTTAGATATCCCATAAAAAAATTAATTTTTAACTAAAATTATGGATCCTCAACATATAAAATGAATTTTGACGAAAGAAATTCTCCTTTTTTCAACCAAGAAAATTGATCTCAAACTGAACAAGATGCATATTCAAACAATTAAATAAATTTTGAACTAAACAGGATTAGTCACCAGCAATAAAACGAAATTTCGAAACAATAGTTGAATTCTCAACTGAATTAAAAAAACTTTGAATTATTTGATTATGTCATTATTATTGTATATTATTATATTATTATATATAATGCAATCATTATATATTTTTATATATTATTTATTCTAATTATTCTGATTTTCAATTAAAAAAGATAAATTTTCAATCAAATAGTTAAATATTTAATAAAGGAAAATATAAATACAAAAAAAAATTCATCGAAATAGTTATAAATCCTATAAAAAAATTAATTTTTAACTAAAATGATGAATCCTCAACATATAGAATTAATTTTGAAGAAAGGAATTCTTCTTTATATAACAAAGAAAATTAATCTCATACTGATCAAGATGCATATTCGAACAATTAAATCAATTTTGAACTAGACAGGATTAGTCACCAGCAAAAAGACGAAATTTCGAAACAATAGTTGAATTCTCCACTGAAATCAAATAATTTTGGATTTTTTATTTATATTAT
>WSXT02120938.1:0-10947 GCA_011762715.2 Neuroterus valhalla | reverse complement strand
GACAAATTCGCGTAGAGGTCGTACTTTTCACCCGATTTCAAGTTTCTTTTTTTATAAATACTCAGCATTAAATTTCTAATAAACGTAAGGTGAGCGATTTCCCATTTCTTGTTTAAACAAATTGATGTGTCAATAAATGTGACGGAAAAAATAGGAAATGTCAAATCATTATTTTTGATTGAAGTGGGAACAACATGACTATACTCTAAATCATCAAAATTGCATGCATGGATATCAACTGAATGTGAATAATTCGTTAATTGAAAAACATTTGTTTCAAACAAATTTTAGAAACAAAATATGTGGTTTCTCCCTTCTCAACAGCGTAAATTCTTTGTTTGTTAATGAAAACGGAAGAAATTTACAGGAAGTACTATATAATCCAAGAAAAGTGATAAAAATTAGGGTTTGTGTTTGTTATAAACAAAATACGTTAACTTATAGTCGAAATGTACTTGTTTTTATGAAAAATTTTCTTTTCTCCACCTTACGATACGATTAAGGACAAATGGATGTTACAGTGATATAAATTTCGCCTTTTGATTATGAACTATAATTTTTATTAACAAATCATATAAACTAGTTGTCCAAATATGAATTTTTCATCCAAATTTTTTGGTACTCAATCATACACTTATGCCAAAGCCTGCTGGATACAACATTTCTACAAATGTAACCTCCTAATTGTTTACTGTGATTGTTAATAACAATTTCCAAAAAATATTCTCCAAATATAAATTTTTCATAAGAACTTTTTTTTTAAATACAGTGCTGTAGAGTCTAAGGGATACGAAATTGTTATAAATATACCCTCACAATTGTTTACTGTAATTATTATGCCTGCAATAGATTAATCAAAGCAGCAAAGCATAGTGAAGCAAAACACTCTTAGAGGCAAAACACTCAACTTGAACAAAAAAGAATAAAAAAAAAAAAGTTTGAAGAGAAATTGCTAATACAGTGCCTTTTCTAATATTTATAAGGCATGGGAATTACAGTGAAAAATTGGAAGGTGAGATTTAGAACAATTTATTACCCCTGGATCTTCACCAGTACCGCATTATTATGGAAAAAAAGTTGAGTGAAAAATGCATATTTGGAGAATTTGGTTTATATATTTCATTGATAGCTATTAAAGTAAACCATTGTCAGGATATATTTATAACAATTTCGTATCCTTCATATTTTACAGCACTGTATTTCGAAGAAAAAAATTTCTTATGAAAAATTTATATTTAGAGAATTTTTTTTCGTAATTTGTTAATAACAATCACTATAAACAATTAGGAGGTAAAATTAGTAAAAATGTTGTATCCAACAGGCTTTGGCAGTGGTGTATGTTTGAGGACCGAAAAATTCATATTCGGACAATTAGTTCATATGCTTTGTTAATAAAAATTAAAGTTAATAGTCAAAAGGTGATATTTATATCACTGTCACATCCATTTGTCCTCAATCGTATCTTGTGATTGAGAGAAGAAAATTTCCTATAAAAACAAGTACATTTCGACTATATGTTAACGTATTTCGTTTAAAAAAATCATAAACATTAATTTTTGTAACTTTTCTTGGATTACATAGTACTTTCTTTAAATTCCTTCCGTTGTCATTAACAAACAAAAAATTTGCGCTGATGAGAAGGGAGAAACCACATATTTGTTTATAAAATTTGTTTGAAACAAATGTTTTGTTTATTAAACAAATTATTCACATTTAGTTAATATTTATGCATGAGATTTTGATGATTTCGAGTATAGTCATGTTGTTTCCACTTCAATCAAAAATAATGATTTGACGTTTCCTCCTTTTTCCGTCATATTTATTGACACAGCAATTTATTAAACAAAAAATGGAAAATCGCCTACCTTACGTCTATCAGAAATTTAATGCTGAGTATTTATAAAAAAAGAAACTTGAAATCGGGTGAAAAGTACTACCTCTACGCAAATTTGTCTGCGAAAATCCATTTCTGGACCACTGTGCGAGTGTACGACCCGTTTTGGCACGAAGCCGCTGAACGGAAGTTGACATGGCAGGGAGAGACTCAAGCGCGTCGTCCCGACTCCTTCGAGTGGGCCTACGGTGGCTCGCGCTGATTAGTTGCTTCCGTTGCACTGCCGTTGGATTGCAGGGGAGGGGGGGTTGCTCGACTTGTTCCCTGTACTGTCGCAACGTTGCTGTTATGCAGAACGGCTTCGTAAGGGAGCCTGTAAGTAAGGGAGAAAAATCTCGAGAAATCCTTCGAAGGCCCCAAAAGGTGTTGTGGAATCGACTCCTCTCTCAGAAGAATTGCTGTCTTGGGTAAGGGTTCTGCTTCCAGGCGAAAAAGTCATTTCCAAAGCCTAGAGAATTTTGACTTGCAGATGCAGGTGTAAGGTACGAGTAGATAAAAGATCTACACGACAATCTGGACAGTGTTGCATTTTGATCTTTGAACTAGATATACAAGTTCAACAAAGAAGAACATACACGTACATGCAATATAAATTAGGCCTCCAAAATAATAAAAATTATTCTGAATATACAATAATCTGAAGGTAAGAAATACCACTAGTTGAGGAACATCACCACAAAATAGGTTATCATCCTCCTAATCAGAATTGAACCTCGAAATCATTGTATTTCTTAACCCTAGTCGCGACACAAGGCACTTCAGGGTCTCACTTAGTCTCGATTTCATAAACTGCCCTCTGCAGGAACTGCCACCGATTAACACTCTGATGTGTATAGAATGCTTAAAGGGCTTGATGTGCCTTGAAACACACATCAACGGCTCTCAACGGACTATCAACTCGATAGAAGAAGTTGTCAAGGTAGACATAAGAGTCAGTAATATTATTCAAATCACTACCAACGATGACTGGGAACGGCTGTAGGGTTTTCTTCATGACATATAATTCATCTCTGAGACGGCTGACTTCAGATTCCAGGGAACTCATAACCTGCAAAAGTACATGAATATTAAGTGATGGTCAGTAACCAGAGAAATTTCCGCTGTAAAGAGAAAAGGAAATCTTTCAGGCACATGTAACAGAAATCCAACTTGCCTGTCCAAAGAAGACGTTTATGATGTTACAACATTGATCAAGGCAAAAAATGCAGGGATCAGATGCAGTGTCTTCACAATGTCCTCTGGAACATTAAGAATTAGAGTCAAAGTATTTTAAATATTTTATCGATTAGTAGATGACAAGATATTTCTCATGATGGCATACCTATGGTGCCAAGAAAGATGGGTTCCACGTTGGACATACACCTAATTCCCACGTCAATTTTTGACCATTTCTCTATGAGTGCTAACTCGCTACTACTATGCAAATAACTTTAATCTATTTGCAGGTGAAAAAAAATTTAATAAAATACATGATATACTCAACCTCACACATGGTAAATGATGATCTACAATATTGAAAGGAAGAAAAACTTACCAGAAAGTAACCCCATGGCTGTCTGAGCACCTTGAATCCATTTAAGTAGTCAGTTACTACGTGGATTCTACGTCGGCTTCCTTTCTTCCTGGAAGGTGTAACTCTCAACGGAAGAATACGAGCAGCAGAAGTTTAGGTCTACCTATCAATGGCCTCATTCTGCGGCTGAAGGCACCTTTTCAGAAGGGACAAGTACACGTTCAGTGTACCTTATGGATCTAATTCGAAATAATGAAGACACAAATAAGATAAGACGACGAATATTACCAGGATGGCGAGTGGAAATGGAACTCAAAATTTCCTGACTTTTCTCTAACTGAAACTTAATTATTAGACTCTATTAGTTCAGTTGGCAGGGGATAACATCTTTTTACTGTACTAACCTGGAATTTCTATAACTTATTCAGCCTGTGAATCACTTTTTCTACTATTCCTTAACCCTGCAGTTCGCAATCTCTTAATGAAGCTGGTACATTTATCATAGAATTTGCCCTCAGGTTGATGGGCAACTTTCGCATCTCTTTTTGGTTTTCGTGGCACATAGCACATGGACTGCGATGAATTTTTTTATCAATTAAAAGTTTAGAGTGACTATATAAAGAAAATATATTAAACAAAAGTGTTAAACTTACTACAACTTCAGATGAAAAAACTGCAATTGCTTCATCACGCAGCTCCAAAAACCTCTTAAGCGGCATCCTACAAGGGCATTAAAAAAACTGAACGTATGGATATATTCAGTAGATAAATATTTCGTTAAAATAAGAGAAATCACGCGAATTAAATCATTTTTTTTTCGAAAGCGGCTCAAAGAAACCAGCATATCCAAGCTCATTGTATTTATATGTCCAAAAATCAGGAAAATATTTTCCAGAATACTAACATTGTGTTGGTGTCTATGTGGGATATTTGTTTATACACTCTCCCTGTTACGGGTTTGAGAAGCTCGCCATAACCTTCTCTCTTTTCCTTTGCACACCTTAACACTTTCTCAGGGGTGAGGGGGAACTACAGTTAAAGGTGGGTTCTGAACCACCAAGAGCAGCAGCTTATTAATACTAAGAGAACTTAAAGAACTCTAGAGGTACCGGTCTCACGACTCTGTGTGGCCCGCCGAAGCTCTTCCAGAGTGCAAGGCGGGAATCGAAGCCACAACCAGACAGCGTGCATCCAAAGCTCATGCATTAGCCCCCACGACTAACTGACCAGCCTTGTTGGTGTCTATGTGAAACTCGCTGAGAATGAGATATCCTGCTAATTCAGATCGCGCGTTTCCAGTGAAGAGGCCCTTTTCGTACAACCCCAGAAACTGGAGGCCTTCTGCACTTACATCCAAGTATTTCCGAATAGACTGTAGAAAAAAATATGTAGATGAAAATATGAATTCCTAACAGAATATTTCATTTTCATCGAAAAATATTATTTCTCAAACAAAAAGAATAATTTTTAACGAAGAACATTAATTTCTTACGAAAAAATTAATTCTCACAAAAATACATCAATATGCAGACAAATGGTTAAATTAATAAATTTTCAGCCAAAAAGATGAATTTCAAATAAGAATACCACTAAAAAGATACTTACATTTTGCACGTTACTATGTCTCAATTTACGCCCTTTTTTGCTAGTTGGGCACCTACGTCAGCATCCATTCCAGGGCTACTGGAATGGCCACGTTCTGATGCTCCTGAGTTTGGTGAAAGTGCAGGTTCTAGGAGCAAAGGGTCTGCAAACTGGAGTTCTTCTACAGTTTTCAATACCTCCTCTGCAAATCTCGAACTGGAAATTTCAACAACCTAAACAAAATATGAAGTCAATTACAACGAAAAAGTGAGAAAGAACGGGACGATTTTTCTGAAACGAAAGATTTTTTTAATCATTTAAAAAATCAATCAAATTTCCTATCAGAATGCATTTATGTGGAACCCTTTGTGATTATATCCCATTATTGCATCTGTTGACAGATTTTTTGATATTATAAAAAAAAATTCCAAAACAGTGCTCCTACACACTCTATATCAAACCTCGACACTCGGTGAATCCGAGAGCCTCTTTAGCCCTTCTGAAAACTTTTTTTGGAGCCCTAACTGCGGCACAACTTTCTCTACATCCTCTTTACTTGAAGATAATAACGTCGTAATTTCAATATATTCTTTTGTAACAAGAAAAACCTCAAGGTCATTACAGCATTTAATCTATATTTTAATGATTTTAAGTTCGCTTGGACGTATTCCCGTGGGCGACGAGAAAACAGAACCTTAACGTTGCATCAACGTTATGTGGTACGAACTGTGAATAACTTTTTTTTTATTTACATTTTTCATTTTATTTAAATTCTTAGTCTGTTCAAAACGAGTTGTTCCTATATGAAAGTATTTATACAATAATGAAATTTAATCATTTTTGCATCAAATGAAATTTTCCAATGCCAAGTTAGCATGCAACATGCACAACAACACAGGGCTTATAAGGATCAAGATTTGACAGGTATTGAGCTCAGAAAGATGATCAGATTCTTCTGCTGTACGGAATACCTAATACTTCATACGAGTATATGGGGAGGCGAAGGTGTTTGATTCGCGTCTCTCAAAACTCAGGAAAGCCAAGATGTGTGGCGCGCGTTTTCCGAAGCAAAGGCGTTTTGTGCGCGTCTCGGGATATCCAGACTGGATGGGAACGTCATGGACGGCAATCGAGTATTCCAAACCGTACGTCCTTGTGGAAGCAGGAAAAGGACATCTGAAAACGATAGACACTTATAAGAACACAAAAGGAAAACACCAAGCCAGCAAGAAAACAGCAACTAATCATCGTTACCCAAAACATATACACTTTCCCAGGAACGATACAAAAGATGAACGAAGCTAGAAGAGAACCAGTGATAATGACCATATAGGACGCAAAATGTACAATTGATACCGAAAACATGGAAGACCACGTGAGAATTATACAAATATTTGAAGTGACGAAACCCCAGTACCATACCTACGCTATGAAGGGTGCTAGAGCAGATAACTTGGTGATCGAAGAATTACCCAAATTAGGACCGGAGCAAATCATAAAAGATCTCAGAAAGCAAGGACTCAGTATAATCAGATGCGTTGAGATAAATACTGCAAGAAACAATGATCAACGCTATCCTTTTTATAGAGTCGCACTAGATATAGAGTCTAAAGCTGCCAACGCAGGTAAAATAAACTTATATATTATATGTCCGCATTAAATGGGAAAGTATCGCAGCCCACGAAGAGCGACTTAGTGCCAGATTCCGACAGTTCGGGCATGGCGCCAGATACTGTCAAATTAATCCCAGGTGTGTCCAATGCACAAAAGATCATCACGCTCTGGACTGTAACAAGAAAATAGAGGAAGAGGCCCAGTGCACAAACTGCAAGGGAAAAAATCTATAGCGAATTTCAGCAGATATCCAGCATACATAGAGCACATTAATAAAATTAACGAAAAGAGAAGCAGGAACGAAACCCAAAGGATGAACATCAAGCCAATGCCGCAATATAATGAAGTCAACCACCCCGATCTCAAAACCAGGCCACGACTAATACCTAATAATTTTGGCTCTACTCTACAACATCAACCAGCGAGCTTCTCAACTAACTTTGAACAAAGTTGCACAGAAGAAGGAGCAGACCAGCTAAGAGAAATATTAGATGTTTCCACCGAGGTCAGTAAGATTTGAATAAGACACCCAACCTAGCAATCGTCTACAATGGGTAGACGATTCTTAGGTTGGGTATTGTCAGATTCCTACTGACTTAAACCCTTCCTCTCCTGCCAATCCATTTTCCCGGAACTGCTTTCGCATTACTTCAGGGAAATAAGGATAAGGCCTATACGCTGCACTTCGACTTTCCTCTGCTCTGCTACTTGGACTTAATCAATCTCCGGCTTCTCAACCTACCAAGATATACGCATCGTCCTCAGTAGCGCGACAATGACACGCAACGGACTCGTAGGCCTTTGACTTCTTGGCAGGGGCCTACTGTAGAGTACCTCGAGGCTTTGCCTCAGGTGTCGGCTCTCGGTTCACCTCACACCTTGCGGTTCCCGGGAAATGGTCAGTCCGGGAACCTTCGCCTTCCGCGGTGCAGAGGTAGCAGTGCGGAGTACTGGCGTACTCCGCGGACCTGTGTCCCTTTTTGCCGCACCTCTAGCAGCATGTCTTCCTGTCGGGTTTGGTGCGGCCCACTGCCATATGGCCGAAGTCATGACAGCGGTAGCACCGGGTCATGTCTACCTTCATTCTAACACGAAAGGACACCTACCAATCTTTAAGATGGCCTGTGCATGTTAGCTTCGTGGCCAAGTCTGACAACACCTGAAGGCCTTTTTCGTTGAGTTGACCTTTACCTCGTCGCCTTTCGTTTCTACACCGAAGTGTGTCTTAATCACTTCGTGAATGTCGCTACCTCCAGTGAGCTCGTCGAGGACCTCGACCTAGTGGATGAGTTCACGAACCCTCCCTCCGTCCTGCATTTTTCGAACACCCTTGATTTTTACACCAAGGGTGTCCGGTTTCTGCGTCCTCTCGATGTTTCAGAGGACCTGAGCGTAGCTCGGACCCTCGGACGGTTTAATAAGAACCGCCTGGGGATGCGCTCGTTTCTGGGCCTCCTTCTTCTTCATCGCCTTTTTCTGCACTTTCGGTTGAGCCTCCATCATCGAACTGGGAGCCACATTTACGGGAACCTGTCCTCGCGCCTTCGCCTTTCTTAGCGCTGGCCTCATCGCGCTAGATTCTGGAGGACTCGCGGTTGGTCCTCTCGGTCTCTTTCCTTGGGTTGATACGAGAAATTTCCTGGCGTATTCATCCGTCTGTGTCCAGAAATTTTTCTCTCTCCCTTCTAGGCAGCTTTTCGGACCCCCTGGAGCTTCTTAGTAGCTAAGCGTCCCACTACTGTCGCAGCATGTCTTGCGTTTTCAGGCATGTTTGCGAATTTAAGCTTCGTCGTAAAGAGCTTGCTTTGTGCATTCTTTCGGCCACTCCTTGTAGGAAGCAACATATTGGCCTTTGTCCTACAAAAGTTTAGTATCTCCGTGATCAATCCTTCCAAATCTCCCATCTCCCACATCACCTCCTCGTGCTATTCCTCCATCAGTTCAAGATTAAAGCGCGCGTAAGAAACGTCTTCTCAAACTTTCTTTTTTACTTCTTCCGTGACGACAATTTCTCCATCGAACATTTGTTCACTAAGGCCCCTTTACAGCAAATCGGCCTTATTGGTGTTCCTTCGGTCCTCCCCATAATCCTTGGGACCAGCACCGGACACCAGGGCTTGCACCCAATCGGAACCGTCAGGGAAATTCTTACTTCCTTGGGGTATTTTATTTTTCAGAAACCCACTGATGTTTGATTCGGAATTAGAGGTTTCTTTCCCTAACTGGCTTTTGTATGCAAAACACGAAAATTGAAACAGTTGTAATAACAATATCAATGAAAATATAACGCTTAAATTTGTGGAACAAAACTCTCTTGCCATAGAATATCCATACGACTCCACCCTCTACACATTTAATACTATAGCTCAGCCTAGCATAGTTGACTTAGCATTTATTAGAAAAATTATCAACAAGAAAATTTGTCCGGAGCATGGATCATCACCAGCTCCTGAGTATGAAGCATGATTCACTTGGTAATAAATCGGTCCTTGAATTTTGTAACAAAATGGTCCTTGTCTTCTTCTGTGGATATTGACTACATTTGAAATTTATCAAACAAACGGAAAGCAATTATTATAAAACCCCTTTCTCCTCCAGAATGACGAGATTTCTCATAAGATCCAACTATCAATGATTTTATTTCAGAAGGAAATGCCTCAAAATACACTGCTTGGCTGAATTCCGTTAATAAAGTATACTTATACACGATACATACGCGGGGAATCCACTAATTTACGAATGGAAAAATCACATAAAAATAGTTCATACAACCTTCACTTCTTATGTTTCAGTTCCTACGGGAGTTGCCCAAAGGCCTTTGAAACCACGTCCAAAACCGGGCAACGTGTGTGGAAGCAACGTATATGCAATTGCTCACTACCATAGCTGCAACAATCATTGAAAGAATATTTTTAATGGAAATCCTTTCTATGATAAAGATGTTATGTCTTACAATCCATGCACATTGAATTATGTCATTACAATTGATCCCTTCTCCAGCTGCTCCTCTATTTTTGTAGATGACCTACGGGTTCTATTGCTTTCATTGACTGGGGTATCTCTTGCCTTCTCGTTTCCCCGGCTTCCCAATTGAGCCTTTCCATCTTCCTTGGCGCACTGCTGGACACCAAGCTTAGTGGCGGGCAGACTGATTCCTCCCCATCTGCCTCACTCCCAGCGCTCTCGTTGCCACCTTCAGCATAGGTCTCTGCCTTTTCTTCTACCGGTGACGAATACTACTACCACTGCGGTAACTGCCTACTGCATCGGCCAGATGTCTCTATACTCCGTTCCCACTTTACTGCAACATCCCTCTATCTCTTACATTCACCTCGTTTTCTTTATTACTTTACCCTTGCAAGCCTTTGCACACACTACTCTTCCTCCCAAACATTCTATGAACTTCCTAACTCCCCTCAACAACTCAATCCCTCACGTAATAATTCACCTCCTTCTCTTCGACCTAACCTCACTTTTCTTATTCACCTAACTTCACTCCCCCTACACATCAAAAACTACTTTTTATACTTTTACCTCACCTTTCGCAAACCTTACTCTGAGCTACATCTGAGCTTCCACCCTCACCCTCCATTCACACCTTCTGCACAAATTCCGTAAAACTTTATCACCACCCGTCAAACAGCACACTCCACTCCCACTGCCAACATTCATTTTCACAGAAAGTTATACTAAAATCTTGAAATTTTGTTCTAAGATATATAACTTTAAGCATTTTAAGCATTTTAAAAAATCTCTAACAAGTTCCAAGGTACGACGGAATGAATGAAAGTAAATAGCTACCCGAAAGCAGGACAGGCGGGAAATTTCAAATCGGTTGAGTTACTCCAATTGACGACGGGCGTCCCAATTCCCCCTTGAACTTACTCTTTCAATCAGTATAGTTTAGAATTATTAGGAATAGTCTCAGAAAATCCTGCAGCTTCTGGACTTTTTCATTTGAATTTAGTCATGCCATTCAGGAAATTATTAATTCCCAAATCAATAAACCATCAAAATTATGAAATTATTTGCTTGTAACTTGCCATGAAATTGCAACGTCACATTATGAATCATTTAAAAATGTTGGAATTTTTGTAAATATGTTAAAATTATTCTGAATTCTGTTCAATTAATTCAATTTTGTTTAACTCTTCTTTATTTATAATGTGTCCCCTAAGGGTTTACATAACTTCCCTTCCTTTACATCTTCTACATCCGCTTTTTCTTGTTTATCTTATTCTAACTTACTTACTATATTTACATACAAAACCTAACAACCTTATCCTAATATATACATAGATCGTAGAGCGCAGAGGGCGAGTGAGCAAAGCGTGATCGAGTG
>WSXT02120916.1:0-10948 GCA_011762715.2 Neuroterus valhalla | reverse complement strand
GCTCAAACTTGCGAGCGAAGCGAGCTGCGCGCGGAGCGCGCGATAAGAATGTGCCCGCGAAGCGGGCAGATTTTTTTCCCATATTTTGATGTCGATAATATTCGAAAGGAATATTTCTTTTATTTTCAAGGCGATTGGTATCAATTATTTCATTATTAAAGTACTAACATTTCAAATGATTGTTTTTCTACTTCTTTGCAATAAAATTCGGTATTTTATCAATTTTTGTTATCAAAGACTTTTTTTGTAGGAATTCAAATTTGCGAATTGATTTCGCAGACTATACAGATTCAGTCGCCCCGTGAAAGTCGAGACATGATTAAAAGTAGCCTTTAGGCTGCTTACACAGCAACGTGCTGTCGTTTGGAGGAAAAAAGGTGGAAGAAGAGGTGGCGAAGGGCCAAGAGACGCCCATCTTCTGAAATGAAGGGTGTACTTTTTGCGTCGAGAATTTAGAGACCCGCAGAACTGCCCACTCGGCACCATTCAAAGGACCTTCATTAAAAAAGTTTTGAATTGCAGAACCATTTGCAGAATATTAGACTCGCCCAGCACAGCATACAAATTTCAAAGGCAACCCTTATAAAACAAGAGTGTAATTAGAAACGCTTGTTTGTAAAACGTCCCACTTGTTTATTTTCGGTGAGACCAAAAAAAAAGCTTTTTAGAGTTCAAGTATAAAGAGTGTAGGGTGGTCCCAAAATGCCTTAGAAGAATTTTTTTCGAATTTTTATGCAAAACGCCCAGAAAGTTGTTCGAGTGAACAAAAAAATAAAGGCATTTTTTTCCTGAAAAAAAATAATATTTAGAGGTGGCGCAAGCCCCATGGAGTTTAACACGTATTTCCCGTAAGAAAAAAGACGTTTATGCAAATTTCATTCAAAATTCTCAATATTGGGTGAATCGAGTTCGAAATTCACCATTTCTCTTAACAATTTGTCACAGAATGCGAATAAAATAGTACTTTTTAAGTATCACCCCCATAAGTCTGTTTTATAGGGCCCCAAAAAACCTCCATAAGTGAAAAATGAGTTTTTCGAGTTTTTGGCACTAATTATGATTTTTTTGCGATTTTCTTAACGCGTATTGTTTCAATTACATAAAATACTACTTTATACTGATAATTAGATGTTTGTTTGAATTGTTTAAATAATTTATTATTGTTTTTAGCGACTTTCTCTTACAAAAGGGTTAGAAAGTCAAGGTTTTTTCTGAATTTTCCAACTCATTTTCAACGTTTCAGTTGAAGCGAGGTAATAATCAATTGAAATTAACAAAAATAATTGTTTGAACAATGTGTTATTAATTATAAGAATATTCTCTTAAAATGATGCTACAAAGTTTCAGTTGAAGCGAGGTAATAATCAATTAAAGTTAACAAAAACAATTGTTTAAACCATTTTTTATTAATTTCAACAATATTCTCTTAGAATAATGCTACAAAGTTATAGTTTTTTCTGAAATTTTCAATTCTTTGTCCATTTTCCAATTAAAGTAAGTAATTATTTAGGTTAATTTAGCAAACATAATTGTTTAAAGGAATTCTAAGTGTTTTTAGCTATCTTCTTCTGGATCAATACTACATAGTTGCGGTTTTTTCCTGAAATTTTGAACTTTTTATCACTTTTCAATTAGATTCAATTAATAATTAATTCATTTCAAAAATAGTCGTTTGAACAATTTATTATCATTGCTAATAATATTTTCTTTCCTTAATTATAGAAACTTGCGGTATTTTCTGAAATTTTTTAACTTTTTGCCCACTTTTCACTGGAAGTGAGTAATTATTCAATTTAATTGCGTAAAAATAATTGTTTGACCAAATTATTATTGTTTATGGGTATCTTCTCTTAGATAAGTGCTAAAAAATTGCGGTTTTTTCTAAACTCTTAATCTTTTTGTCCACTTTTCACTTAGTGAGGTAATAATTGATGCGAGTTAAGAAACATGCTCATTTAAAATATTCATTATTGTTTATTACTATTTGCTCTTAGATGAATCCTATAAAGTTGTGGTTTTTATGAAATTTTCAACTTTTTGCCCTTTTTGCACTTAAGGTGAGTTCATATCGAATTTAATTTAACAAGAATAATTGTTGAAACAAATTATTATTGTTCATGGAATTCTTTCCTCAGATAAGTACTAAAAAGTTGCGGTTTTTTCTAAACTCTTAAGCTTTTTGTCCACTTTTCACTTAGTGAGGTAATAATTGATGCGAGTTAAGAAACATGCTCATTTAAAATATTCATTATTGTTTATTACTATTTGCTCTTAGATGAATCCTATAAAGTTGTGGTTTTTATGAAATTTTCAACTTTTTGCCCTTTTTGCACTTAAGGTGAGTTCATATCGAATTTAATTTAACAAGAATAATTGTTGAAACAAATTATTATTGTTCATGGAATTCTTTCCTCAGATAAGTACTAAAAAGTTGCGGTTTTTTCTAAACTCTTAAGCTTTTTGTCCACTTTTCACTTAGTGAGACTTATTTAAAAAAATTATTATGTTTTATAACCATTTTTTCTTAGATAAATGCTAGAAAGTTATGGTTTTTTTAAAATGCTTAACTTTGTACTGAATGGAATTTGAATAAAATTGAATTAGATTGAATTAGATTGAATTGAGATAATTGTTGGTTAAATTAGATTAGAAAGTTGTGGTTTTTCTGAGATGTTCAGCTTTGCTGTGAATGGAATTTGAATGATACTCAATTAGATTGCATTAGCATGAATTGATTCAATTATTGGTTAAATTAGATTGTTTTTTAATTAGAATAAAATTTTTGTTGTTGAATTATCAACTATTATATTTTTGATCAAAAATATATATTTGGAGGTCGAAAATTCAACTCTTTGGTTGAACTGCTGTCTTGAAAATTCAATTCTTGCGTTCCAGATCCATAATTTTGATCAAAAATTTGGAACCCAAATTTCACTGGATGAATTCAACTTATTTCTTTTAATTAATTTTTTTTGAACATTTTGAAAAGAACAAAAATAATTTACCTAAAACAATACAATACTTTTTGAAATATGATTGTCTCTATTGTTTATTCATTATTTGTTCACAACTGAGACGGTAAAGCAAAGTAAAACATTTCAGAAGAAACCGCAGCTTTTCAGCACTAATCGTAAAGGAAAAAGCCATGGACAATAATAATTTGTTAAAAGAAATTTTATTTTTGTTTTATTTTTGTTGAATTAAAAAAAATATTAACTCACTTCAAAAAATTCCAGAAAAAACCGCAAGTTTCTATCATTGAGCAAAGAAAATATTATTGGGAATGATAATAAATTGTTCAAGCAATTATTTTTTTAACATGAATTAATAATTACTTTAATCTAATTGAAAAGTGATAAAAAGTTAAGAATTTCAAGAAAAAACCGCAACTTTGTAGCATTATTCTAAGAGAATATTGTTATAATAATCAAAAAATTGTTTAAACAGTAATTTTTGTTAACTTTATTTGACTAATAACTCGCTTTGAATGAAACGTTGAAAATAAGTATGAAAATTCAGAAAAAAAACCTTGACTTTCTAACCCTTTTCTAAGAGAAAGTTTCTAAAAACAATAATAAATTGTTTAAACAATTTAAATAAACATCTGAAGATCAGTATAAAGTAGTATTTTATGTAATTGAAACAATCTGCGTTAAAAAGCAAAAAAAATCGCATAATTAGCGCCAAAAACTCGAAAAAAACCCATTTTGTCACTCATGGGGGTTTTTTGGGACCCTATAAAACAGACTTATGGGGGTGATATTTGAAAACTAATGTTTCATCCGCATTCTGTGACAAATTCTGCAGAGGGATGGTGAATTCCGAACTCGATTCATCTGATATCGAGAATTTTGTATAAAATTTACATAATCGTCTTTTTTTAAAGGGAAATACGTGTTGAACTTCATGGGGCTTGAGCCACCTCTAAATATATATTTTTTTTTGAATGCGTTCATTTTTTTGGGGTTTCGAAAAAATTTCCAGGCGTTTCGCATAAAAATTAAAAAAAAATGGTTTGGACCACCCTAATAAGGAGGCTTCGAATGAAAGTGACTTATGAGACATTCAATTTTAATAATAGAAATTCAATAAATGTATGACAAGTTTTACATGCAATGTATAAAAAATATATCAACTGGAAGATACACTTGTAGACAAATCGCAGATCCATTTACAAATCCAATCGCAATAAAAATGAAGAAAAAAAATTAATTTAGAGCTTTTCCAAAGAGCAATTATTGCACTTATGAGTTTAGTTCACACCTCTTTTCAAATTTTCTTTCGGGTCGGTGATGCTTTCGGAATCGTGCTACGAATATGCGCAAATTTAGGATTTTTCGTTCCACATCTTAACTCTCCTGGGTCGTACAATACACCGCGAGAAATAGGTGATCTGTTCCTTGTAGATAAAGAATTAGTACTCTTTGCTCGACTTGGTGAAGACGTATTTAATTTATTCTTATCCTCATGCGCGATTGCCGAGAAGGAACTGCTCTTCCTTCTCAATGAATTCGACTTTGGAGTGTTACTTCGTGACACAATTGGTGTCGCTGCCGCCATAGGGGACAAGGAACTCCGTCTTCTCGGAACTCCAAATCGATTCACTTTCTTCTGGAGTTGCTGCAAGAATTAAAGATAACAATTGAAAATATTGATTATCAACTAATCTTTTATCTTTAACTATAATTAAATTCGGAAACACAGTGAATAAATAATATGAACCTTATTTATTTTGTGAATTTCGCTGGCAATGTTAATAGCTGCATTCGCGATCCCTGATATTTCGTTTCGGGCCATTTTGAGCTTTTTTGTCAGATCCTCTAATTCTTTGCCTTCAGACGAGACATCATCGAGTAAATCTGTTACATTCGATTTTGAGTCGACAAGATCCATCGTAGTATTTTTATTCTCAATTTCGAAGGTGTCGGACCTGCCGACCTCATTAATATAAACAATAGGATTTGACACTACTTTGGTAACTGTTGTGGTTGTATCTAACTGAAAATTAAAGAAGACGTATAGAAACATCAGTCGTCAAGTAAAGTTTATTTGATTAATCCTTCCACATAAAGTTTAATATTAAATATTTAATATTAATATTGATTAATATTAAATAATTAATAATTATCAAATAATAATAAATGTTAATTGATAATTTAATTAATAAATAGTTTAATATTTAACGTTAACCAAGTCCTTGATTTTTTTTATTGTTCTTTCCAATGTTTTTAAAAAAGCTGCTAATGTTAATATTTGAAATGAATGAAAAATCATTACCTCTTTTTCTATCTTTATTTGCCGTGGGGGATCCGAAAAGTTAATAGTCGTGTTGGTTTTTTCCTCACTTCTGCACACTTCTTCACAGGCATATTCGCATGGTGAGATTGGTATATCCATTGGTAGGGTTTCTAAGGATGTGTAACTGTAAATTTTTTATGTTTTTTATCAATGAAATGTACCTTTTTTTCGGACACTTACACAATAATGACTCATGTTTAATAACTATCCTAATAAACTCGATTACGACTAACCCGGTTGAGTGTAGCAGAGTTGGGAAAATTGCATGAGATACTAACTTATTATTATTATACCAGTAAGCCAAATCCCTTTCGGGGTAAGGGGTTGTCCATAAACTACGTAGCCGAATTCTAGCCCACTTTCGACCCCCCCCCCCCCTTCCGTGGATAGCCGGGATATGACCGGGAGTTTAATTAAAAACCAGGAATTTACTTGACTCAACCTAAACTATTAGAAATTCTACTAAAAAATTCGAAAAATTATAGCTTTTATTTCATGAATCAAAAAGAGATCTATCATTTGATTTGAAGAATGTAACGTTCCTTTTATCTAATTGTGAAAATATTTAAATGTATCTATACGTCATGAGGGGAAGAATTTTTTCCCATTATAAGAAAAAAGTTTTGCAAATTTGTTCCTCTGTGAAATTTTTTAGCTGACTCAAATTTAATGATTGAATTGATGATAGGGAATTACAGGAAATAATTATAGTTTTTATTTTAGGACAGGGAGTTTCAGTGAAGAGGTATAATTTCACTTGGAACAAGGAATTTTTTACATGATAATAATAACAATAATAATAATAATAATAAAAAAATGGAACGAAAAATTTTTAAACAAATTATAATTCGCATTCAGAAGAGAGGAATTTTTGAAAATCGTTCCTTCAATTCAAAATTTGCCACAATGTTAGAGTCCCCTTTTCCTAATTATAAAAAAAGTACTTCAAGCAGTCTTTAGAGTTGAAGTATAGTATTCTGAAGAAGAAATATTTCTGAAATATGATAGAAAGCTTTTTTACATTGTCCATTGCGAATTCATCCTGTTTTAGTTAAAAAATCAACTATTTGTTTCAAATTTAAACTTGTTTGTTGGAAATAAAATTTTATTGTTAAAATTGCATTATTTCGATTCACTTCTGGTTGAATTTGTAACTACTTTCTTAAAAATCAATTCATCTTTCCTTAGTGGAGATCCAAGTATTCAGTTAAACATTGATTTTTTATTTTTAAAATGGAAATATTTCTTCGAGAATTTATGTACTTCGTGGAAAATTTGCCTTTTTTGTAGGAAATCATTCTTTATGGTTAAAAATTCATCTTTGTGATTAAAAATCATCTACTCATTTGAAGATTCATTATTATACCTGAAAATTCATCAGTTTGGGTTGGAAATCAATTACTTCAACTGAAAATTTAAATGTTTCATTTTTAGTAGGACATTGATCTTTTATAGTTCCGAATTCGCCATTTCGGTGAAAATTGGTTTTTTGAATTGAACATTTCATTGTTTCGTTCAAACTTCACATATTTTGTTGAAAAATCGATTTTTTGTAGGAAATTAATTTTTTCCCAAACATTGAACTATTCTAGCTAAATGCGCCTCGTTTCAGTTAAAAATTCGTCTTTCTGTTTCTGGTTTCAAATTCAACTAATTCAGTTAAAAATTTACAATTTCATTTGATTCTTTATCATTTTTTGTAAAAATGTAATAATTTGTTTAACAACTTAGTTTTTTTTTTTGGTTAAAAGTTAATTTTTTGTGTTATAAGTGATTTTTCAAACTGAAAATTTAACTCATTCCAATTGGAAATTTCATAGTTTCAGCTAAAAATCTATTTTTTTTCAATTTAAAATTTGAGTAATACTATTTTCGTTGCCGATTTATCTTCTCAGTAAAAGTTAATTTATCTGTTTGAAAACCCAACTCCTTGAGTTAAAGATTATTTTTTTTTTTAGTATAATACATTTATGCTTGTTTTAAGATTGGGTTTTTGAACTAAAAATGTTACTGTTCGATTTTTGGATGAAAATAATTATTTTTCGACTCTGAAATTTGACTATTTTGTTAAAAGTTTATATTTTTTCTTCGAAAATGTTTCTTTATTTTTTAAAAATTAATCTCCTTGTTGGAATATTCACCTTCATGGTTGGAAATTGAAGTGCTCCAGTTTAGTATTCATCTTTTTAGTTGAAAATTCATCTTCTTGTTTTCGAATTTAAGTGTTCTGGTTGAAATTCATGTTTTTCGAAAATTCATCACATTGGTTGAAAAATGAACTATTTTGCTAGAATTTCGTTGTTTTTTTTTCTGTTATCGTAAATTGATTTTCTTTATTGTAAGTGTAACTGTTTCAATTTTTGTAAAAAAATGATATTTTTCTGTTGAAAATTAGAGTATTCTTTTTAGAATGGATTTATTTTGCAATGTTCGATCTGTTGTGTTGAAGGATGTTTGGATTTAAATAAAAATAAATGTAAGCGTTTTCCGACAAATATAAATATGTTACTTCTAGTTGACCGTGAAAATTGAAAAACTTGACCCTGAAAAACATGGAAACGACCGGGAATTCGAAATCGACCGCCGAATCGCCAGCCCAAAACATATGCTTTACAAAAACGATTCTGTAAGAACTACGAAATTTGTGTTTAGCCTCAAGAGTCACTGTATTGAGCTAACAAATATTTGGTTGATTGAACGGAATTTGTTTGTTTGATCGAGCAGAAAAAAATTTAACTATAAGGAAGCAGGTTGATTCCCAACATACAAAATACGTATTTTCAACCAAAAATTCGATATTTTAAACAAAGAATATATAATAAACTAAGCAAAAATAGTTCCATTTTTGCCAAATATGTTTATTTTCAACCAAAACAGATGAATGTTTAATTCAAAATCACGCTTTCAACGAAAGAATGTAATCCTATCATAGTAGTTCGATTTTTTCACAAAATAATTTATATGTGAACAAAATAGATTAAGTTTCATCTGCATTTTTAATCCAATAGTTATAAGTTTTCAATCATGAAGATTAATTTTCTGTTGAAAGGCTTAGTTTCCGGTGACACATTTGCATTTGCGGCCAAAAGAGATGGCTTCGAAGAATAATTTAATTCCTAATAAAATAATCAAACTTTTAGCAAAAATAGCTAAACTTTTAACAAGGGAGATGAATTTCAAACCGAGTAGTTGAATTTTCAACCAAAAACATCCATTTTATGAGTAAAGGGCCAGTTTTCAGAAAAATGTTCGGATTTCCAACCAAAAAAGACTGCTTCGAAAAATAATTTAATATTTAACGAAATAATCGTACTTCGAACAAAGTAGTTAAATTTTTTCCAAACAGTTCAACTCATAATCCAGTAGTTCAATTTTCATCTAAGAATAATTTTCTGTTACAAGGACCAGGTTTAAGAAAAACACATTTGACTTTTCGACCAAAAATGACTATTTTGAAAAGTGATTTGATTTGTAACAAAATAATCGAACTTTGAACAGAATAGTTGAATTGTTGAATAGTTGTATTTGAACAGCTGATTTCTGAACCCAATATTTTGATTTCAAATCAAAGAGTCAAGTTTTTAAACGAAGACGAATAATAATTATTCGAGCAAAAGCAGTTGAACTTTCATAAAAAATGTTCATTTTCAACCAAATCAAATGAATTTTCAATTCGAAAGGATGAATTCCTTACTCAAAAATGTGACTCTAACAAAGTCGTTCAAGTTTAGCAGAAAAATTGACCTATAAACAAAATACATCGATTTTTAACTTGATAGTTAAATTTCCAATAAGCAAAATTAATTTTTTGTTTCTAGAAGGGACCAGTTTTCTAAAATACGATTGAATTTTTGACCCAAAAATATGACGTCGACAAAATAATTTGCTTTTGAACAAGATAATCCAACTTTGAAAGGATAGTTGAATTTTCAACTAGACAGATGAATTTATAAGCCAATTTCGGAATTTTTTTTATTTTACTTATTTTTTATTATTTTAAATGTTCAATTTTCAACAAAATATTCAAACATCCAATGGAATAGATGAAATTTCAACCCAGAAAGAAGAATTTTCTCCAAAAGTAAGAACAATTTCCAATATAATATTCAAATGTTTAATCTGTTTTGATCAAGGATTCCAGTATTTTGTTGAAATTCGTCTTTTCGTCGAGAATTGTTTCTCTTGGTTAGAGATTGCGCTAATTTATTGAAATTTCATTTTTTTTGTTCGGAGATTCATATGGATACATTATTTACTTAAAAAGTTTGTTTTTCTTAGAAATTTAACCCTTCTTCCAAAATGTAGTTCTTATTTGTTGAAAATTGTTTTTATTGACCTGAAATTCATCTATTTTATTTTGGGTTGAATATTTGTCTCTTTTTTTATGAATTCTACTGTTCTTGATTCTGTTCTTGTCAAAAATGGACTTTTTTGTGGTCCTTAGTAAAACCTCCATGTTTCTGAGTTGAAAATGCAGCTGTTTGAGTCAAAATATTTTTAGTGCAGTTTAAGAATATAACTCTGTTGTTAAAAAATCCATCATCTCAGGTCAGAAATTCAACTATTCTTCTAGATGATTAAACTTTTTTGTTGAAAATGAACTTCATTATTAAACTTTATAAATTGAACAATTTTTCCCTTCTTCTTCTTCTTCTTCTTCTTCTTCTCTATCTAGTCTACCTTCTTCTTTGTCTTTGCTATCTTCTTTAGTAGCTAATCGCCTTTCCCGTAAATGTAAAGTCTAATATGCTGATTTAAATATAAAGTAAATTAATATTACTGACCTATCGGGAATATTATCGTTGCAATCAACGATTTGTGCTAGTTTTTGAGGATCCAAACACATCGTACTGTTCTGCGGTGTTATTATAGGCAGAAAAGTAGAATCAATTTCAAACGTGACCTTCAGTACTTCTTGCAAGGCTGCCAAAAACTCAGTTTTTGTGATAATTGGCCAAATTTCCTAAACGATGGAAATAATTGTTCGTAGTAATTATTGCTGCACGTAATTTATGCCTTTTTCACGTTAAAACATATTTTCAGAAAAGATTATTTTATTACTCGAGAAATCAAACAGAAATTTCCTTCTGGAGAACATGAAGGTTACGACTTTATGCACCTGTTAATTTTCAGTTTACACTCAATATTTTATTTATTTTTTTAAAAATTTACCTTCGATTCAGAATTTCTCACCGTCCAACGAGTTGCCAGCTGTGTAAGCTCAAACCTTACTTGTTCTTCAACCATTATTGACACGAAATTCACCGTTTGAACAATAACACGGAACTGAATTGTCTGATTTCTCGTCCTTCTGATTATTTAAATTTCAGGGATGGATATCAAATTTCTAGAACCCTGCTTATTTTCAACAATTTAAAAATTCAATATTCATCATTTTAATTGCCTTTTTTTCTTTGAATCAATTTATTAAAAAACCTATTCATAATTTATAATGATCAATTATTACACAAATGAACTATACTTTCGGAAGTGTCCTCACTTCTGATATTTCCGGTTTGTAAACTTTGGTGTACAATAAATAACACACCTCTTTAATTTGCAAAAGAATATTTGAGAGAACGTAATAAATTATAAAAATTTCCCTCAAAACAAAAGTTAAGCCTTTTTTCCAAATTCGGAAACAGTATAC
>WSXT02120905.1:0-10948 GCA_011762715.2 Neuroterus valhalla | reverse complement strand
GCTTCGCTCGGGAAAGCAACTCCACACTCGTCAGTAATCTGCGCCATTCGCCACTCGCCATGTAATATACTATTTTTGGAATCAGGAGGTCTCAAAACGTGGAGATTTAATGAAATCCGCGAAATTCAATTTTCACATAAAACCAATCCCTTGTCATTATGATGACAATGTAATCAGGATCTATTATTGCTTTAGTATATGCAATTGCTCCCCATTGAATTTAATCAGGATTCGACGTAAGAGTGAATTTCCATGCTACTTCTCTGTATATGTACACATTTTTTAAACTTTTACTTCTCTTGAAAAAATATTGTTCGTACATGGGCACTGCCCCAGGGTGGCGAATTTCCAAGGGCGGAAAATTTATACCGAGAAAAAAAGGAAAAAAAATGTAAAAATCAAAAAAAAGGGATGAAAATACGCTCTTTGCGAATAAGAACCTTTTTCGACAGATTCAATTAAGACAGTAAATATATCATCGTGATGAAATAATACAGAAATTGCTTCGCTCTTATGGTCAGTTCGGAAAAAAAGGCGGCATTTTTCATTTTTGCCCAGGGGCGGCAAATTCTCAAAGCGGCCCTGCGTATTATACGTCTTATACCTGTAGCCGTGTAGCGCAGAGCTACGCGTAAAAGTTGGAAGTAGGAGGTTATGTGATCATAGTTATTGCTATTTTCAGACAATATAAATAATATCTGTAAGTTATGACCCAGGGAGCATTGTTGGCAATCAGTTAACGAACAAATTGATCCCTCTAAATCAATAAAATAATAGATACTCGCGATACAAATTGATAACAAAAGTTTTAATAGTTTATAACTTTTGGTAGAAAATTTCTAGTCGGGAGCAACTTGGTTTTCGGGGTTGGCAACCGGGGAGCAAAATTTTAAGCTATAATATTCCATTCGATGTTCTTTATTTAAAAAAGTTGATTACAGTTTAAGGTACATATGTCGAATTATTGGACACTTTCTCGTCCCACTTCTGTTCGGCAAACACACAGGGAATTACTACTCCCTAGTATTGCTTTGTGATACATACATACGTGCGTACATGCATACACACATGCGAACATTACATCACAGTTCCTAAGAGGCTAAGTTAAGGTAAACAGGGGGCGTTGCGGAAACTCTGTCAAAATCAAATACATGGCACGAGCAATCTCCTGCCTCATCTCTGCTGATGATTATAGCATATATATTATATCTTTGATTGAAGGCAATTCAAATTATTTCGAGTCGAAGCGCCGGAAACTCTAATTTTTCAATTCTGGGTGCGAGAGTTTCAAGGAACTACACGGGAAGAAATTTTTGACAGCTGCTGCATTCATAGTAGTAGGACAACGTAACCAAGGCATAAAAGCAGCAGCAACACCAATTTTGAAAACGCGTCTGTCCCATGAGGTTCGTTTATCCCGTTCTAAGACGACAGTTGCCCCACACTGTGAACGCAGCGTTCCCTGACAGGAAGAACAATTGTCATAAACAGAAAGCATATTGGAGTACTACAGTTTGTCGCAACGAAGTTACCTATAAGTGCCGCTGTTGTACCAAATTTTTTTCCGTGCAGTTGCGCAAGGGTACGCTATATCCGTTGGTAAGGAATTTCACCCAGACATCTGGCGATACTTAGTGAATAGTAGGAATCTAAATTAGCAGTTCTGGGTCATACCGACGGTATACGGTACAGTGCTCAACAGCAGAGAAAACGGATCTTCATTGTGAGAATGTCTATATTTCTTGCAGAAGTAATATTAAGAATCAAAAACAACCATTATTATCAATAATATTTTCTTAAACATTTTTTCAAACAAATTGTAAATTTCGGAATTTTTTCGATCTCACGGTTTTCCTCCCATGTTCACTTACGCATAATATTGTTGTTTTTGGAATAACAGTTTTACAGAAAAATGATAAATTTAGCATTTGTCAAGGAAAAAAAGTTCTTTCTACAAGATAATCTCACAGGTAGCGTAATAATAATTTTCTACAGAGAAACTGTGTCACAGGTATGTTACGCCTATATAAGTGGCCTTTTTGTTGTTATTATTTTCATGCATCTGGATAGTCGTATTTCATTTTTTACATTTCCTAATAACTATCAGCAGATTTTGTTATTAATAAATGATGGAAGATTAATAACTTCACAGACGAATTTCTCTCTATTCGCTATGGGACGGTAGATGGAGGGGGATAGCGAAACTATCGAAGCGCTCGGGTTGGCTAAAGTATGCAATAAAGCAGGAAACTCTTACGTCTAATTGCATTGTAGACACAGAAAAAAGGGTCATACGAGTTGTTATGTTACTGATTATCGAAATACTGGCAGGAATGATAAATTTGAATTTTATAAATTTCCCCGATCATCTCATAAAGTGAATAAAAAAGAAGGATGGATCGCTGCCGTGAGAAAAATAAAGTAAGCAACATAACCTTACTCAAATGACTGACAAATCAACTACTTGTTTAGAATTCAAATCGTTTTGTTGAAAATTATATTTTTTGTTGAAGGTGAATTACTTTAATTTAAAATTCACCCCTGGTTGAAAATTAAACTGCCTTGTTAAAAATCATTTCATCTTCTTTTGGTGAAAATTCAAGTATTTAGTCGTACATTGATTTTTAAATTTGAAAATCGAACTATTCCTTCGAGAAGTTACGTACTTCGTGGGAAAATGAGCTTTTTGTATTAGGCTGTTTCATTTTAACTGAGAAATTGATCTCTTCTAGTTCAAAACTCGACAATCCGATGAAAATTTGTCTTTTCGAATTGAAAATTCGATTATTCTGTCGAAACTTTACATATTTTGTTGAAAAATCGATTATTTGGAGAAAATTATATTATTTTTCGGAAGTTACTATTCTTCTTCAAAAATTCTTCTTTACGGTTAACATTTCAAGTTATACAGTCAAACATTTTCATTTAAGCCGAACATTCATCCAGTTCAAAACTCTTATGTTGGGTTTAGAATTAATTTTTCAAGACAAAAATGTCACTATTGTGTTTTGGTTTGAATTTTCTTTATGGTTCGAGTTTGGACCGTTTCTGTTGAAAAATTGTATTTTTCGATTGAAAGGTAATTTTTTGTCAAACATTGAACTATTCTAGTTGAATGTTTATCATTCTAGTTGAAAATTCGTCTTTCTGGTTTAGAATTAATTTACTTCAGTTAAACATCTACAATTTCATTTGATTATCCATCATTTCTTACATATATGTAATTATTTGTTTGACACTTAGTTATGTTTTTTTGTTGAAAGTTATTTTTTTTTGTTTTGATTAATTTTTTCTAACTGAAAATTTAACTGATTCCAATTGGAAATTCCATAGTTTCAGTTAAAAATCTATTTGTTTAGTTAAACATCAATTTTTTCCAATTTAAAATTTGAGTAATTAAATTTTCGTTGACAATTTATCTTTTCTAGTAAAAGTTAATTTATCTTTAGTTAAAGATTCTGTTTTTCAGTATAAAACACTTATGCTTGATTTAAAATTAGTTTTTTTAACTAAAAATGTTACTGTTCCATTTTTGGTTGAAAATAAGTATTATTTTACTTTGAAATTCAACTATTTTGTTGAAACATTGTATTTTTTGGTAGAAAATTATTCTCTCTATTTGACATTCAATCTCCTTGTTTGAACATTCACCTTCATAGGTAAAAATTGAATTGCTCTAGTTAGATATTCATCATTTTAGTTGGAAATTCATCTTACATAGACTGCATTTAGCTGCAAATATATGGATATAATTACTCAGTACACAGATATACGAAATGATTCTGTTAGTTCCAAAGTTTTTGCATTAGCTAGTCATGAATTTTCAAGATTTCTGTAAATGTAACTCATATACCATTGAAAATTAATTTTTACGATAAATTTGTGAAATCCTAACCTGAAATAGTGCCTGTTTTGTATTCTCACATACCTTGATTTTTATAAAATATAAACTGCTGTATAACTATGTATTTCTACATTCACTTGTTAAAGGAAAACTCTTTTTAATCAAATTGAATCGATAATATTTATTATGGCCCTATGTAATGATGTACAAAAGTCTCCTGCCAAAGTGCCTTCTTCGAGTCATCGGAGGGCGGCACAAGGTAATCCCATAGTCAATAATTATTTTCCTATGAAAATAATTTAGTAGAAAACAAAACAATTTCCTTGTTAAAAGATTGAAAGTCCATTGATTTTTCAGGTTACTGTTATTGACATCAGCAATATTCAAAATTATTATTCTTCTGTTCGTACAAATCATAATTCAGAACTGACTTTGGAGTAGTTCAATGAGAAAAAAGACAGTACGATCGCATAATCCAACAATTCTCAATTCCTTCATTGAAATAAACATAAACATAATTGGTTATAACAATGAGGTTGAATCTTTAACTGCATATTTATCGAGTATATATACTTTCATTATGATACACAGCGATTTAATTTTGCTTTAATCTTGGAAAAAAAATTATATACACAATCGATTAATTGAGTTTATAAAATTATCAATAGATAATCGGGCATGTATTGTTTCAAAGTATTCAATGCTAGGCATTTCTCAATAATACACCGAAATCGGTCGACAGTTGGCAGCTGTAGTAAAGCATGAACAGCAAATTCCCAATTCAGCCCACGGTCCATCGCAACGGTACTTGAACGTCAGTATGGGATAGTGACTTACCTGATATGTTCAACTGTTGGAATCCGATGAAATTAATGTTGATTTTTTGAAGTTCTTATAATTTGGTCGTTCTACCTTTCAACTGTTTTCAACTCTTAACCTGACGGAGGTCAATGTCCAACTAAAGATGCCACCAACTCCCTTTTCAAAAGTCGGTCATACCGCTACCACCACCATCGAAGCATCGTCCCGCTATTTATTAGGCATTCTAATGAATCAAGTGAAATTCACACAAGTGATTTTTCAGTTTTAGTTCATCCTCCTTGCACCATCTTTTTGTTCATATTGTCTCCAATATACTCGCAACAAATTTTTTCCCTTGGCCTAGTTCAGTAAGGGACCTTCTCATTCAAGCCATAGAGAAACATGAGTGCGAGTGAGAAGCGAATAGATAGCGCACAAGAGCGTCCTTCCGCACTTGTGGGTTTGACTGGAATAGAAAGAAAACCTTCCTCTATTATCTGAGCAATTTTATGTACTATTAGGATTTTGATGAGAATTCCATTCATTTCGAAACATTCTAATTATTATTTGGAGCGTGTCCTTCAACAGTTCATTTTGAACCGCATGTCATGAGAGTCATCAAGCATGTGAATGTATAGATACAAAATTATCCTAATGTTAAGAAGAGCGAACTCGAATCGACTTTTTTAACTGACCCAATGTCATTTCTTCCATAGAAACAATACAGTGGTACACATTTTTGGGCGATAATAATTTAAATTCAAAAATCACAGAATCTCCTACAAAATTATATGGGTTATTTTAGGAAGGGTTAGATTCAGGGGCGGATCCAGGAACATATTGGGGGAGGGGGGAGGGGAGTCAAAATGATTCAGAAAAGCACACCTTATGCACATCTCAACCTCCCTTCTAGAAACTTCGGATAAGTTTCGGATTTCGGAATTGGTCCGATTTTGTCCGAAACGCGATCCGGTTTTTGTCCTCGGGATTCTATCCGAAAGTGTTCGCAATTTGCCCGACGGAAGGAGCACGAAATTAAATCTGGGCTCCATCCGGTAGAATCCGAAAGTTGTCCGGTGTGACGGATTCAATAAATCCGGAAAGAATCCGTTTGAGTCCGCCTTTTTTACGGTATAACGGATGGTATCAATCTGAATTGTGTCCGGTCGAGTCCGTTTTTTCTACGGCCTGAAGAGTTCGATCGATCCGCATATAGAATTTTAGTTACATAATACATTAAAAACAATAGTAACTAAAGAAATAAAGTACAACGAATAATTTCAAAAAAGTTGAAAAACCGTAGTAACCAACGAAAATAATTTTAAACAATAGTAATTAAAAATTAGAAAATAATAAATTCAATAATGCGATTTCAACTACAAACTAATACTTTTAGAATGCCTAATTATTATTTGCACCAAAAAAATGATTGTTTAAATCTTGCTTTTTTTGAAGTCGACGCCGTACTTGACTCAGCAATGAACAGGTAAAAGATGAAGAGAAGCAGAACAGTCGTTAGCAACGATCAGTCTATTAGCTCGACATCAGTGTTCATTCATACGGCGTCGACTTAAAAAAAAGCGAGATTCAAACAAGCATTTTTTTGGTGCAAATAATAAGTAGGCATTTTAAAAGTATTAGTTTGTAGTCAAAACTGCCATTATTGAATCCATTATTTTCTAATTTTTAATTATAATTCTTTGAATCATTTTCGTTAGTTACTATGGCTCTTTACCTTTTCTTTTTAGTTTTTTTTTACTTTATTTCTTTAGTTAATATTGTTTTCTTTTCCTTACATCGCGCTGCGCGTTTGTGTTCAACTCGCTGGGTTTTATATAAAGAATAGTTTACGGGAGCTTAAATTTTCCAGAAGTTCAACAATACACTTAAGATTATGACAAGCGTGAATACCCTGTTGAAAACGAGAATCCCCTCGATACATTTTCAACCCGAACGTCGAAAAACATGGTTTTTTATTCGGATCAGAAAAACATTCAATCAATATCAACTTTTGATACATTTTTTGATACTATAATCAACGCTAGACCTTTCTGAACAAAATAAAAAAAAAATTATGTTGATATGTTAAAAATGAGGGTTCAGCGGCGATGTAAGTTTCAAAAAACATGGATTTTCCGATTAAAAAGTCATCAGTTTTTATTTTTTTTAACAGAAACTATAATGTTTACGAAAGATTTTAAACGGGTAAATATGTGTCCATTTTTTAAAAGCTATCGAGCAGTATTTTTTATTTTTTCCAATTCGCACTTCTGATCCTGACTCGCAACGTCACCGTCGCGTCGGACCGCTCTTTTAAAATATTTTCTTATAAACAATGGCAAACGACTTCAAAATTGAATGAGACCAACCGCAGAACAAAGCCTTTCAAATGAGACCAACCGCAATAAAATCGGTGCAGCCATTCCAGAGATATCCGCGAACATACATAAAAAAAAGAACATTCAGGTCAAATACAGAACCTCCTCCTTTTTGTTGAAATGTTTCTCCGAACGGGCCGGTTTTCGAAGCGTTTTTCGAATTTCATTGTAAGAAAAGTATTCATTTTTTTTTTTGTTGCTTTTTTTCCTTGTAATACAAAATGCATTTAAAATTTCTTCGAAAAATTCTTTCTTCCGGCCGCAGCATCGTTTTCCGTGAAGGCCTTGCATGAGGAGGTGGGCTATTGGTTCGCACCAATTTCCAAAAAATGGCTGATCTGACACACAAACGGAAATTTTCTTCCTAATCTGAAAGGATGTCGCAATGTTTGTAGGAGTGCTTTTTTTTTTTAATTGTCAAAATGGCGGGCTATTGAAGAAACAGTCGGGTTTTTGACCCTGTTTCTTCTTCTTTAAAAATTTATAACAAATTTATTTTTTTGAAAATGGAAAAAAGCCTTGCTACAAAGATAGGAAATACGTTTCTGCGCATTAAAAAAATGAAAATCCTTTTACTGACGCCTGAGAAATCGTGCAAACCACTTTTGAGAAAGCAGTTTTGAGAAAAACGCATTTGAGGTTTTAGATGAGAAAAAGCGACAAACTGAGTTGTTTTCTTGACGTATTTGATGTACTAAAAGTAACTGTAAATCTTTGAATCGTAGCATCTTTAGGTCTTAAAGGTCGCTTTAAAAGATTCCGTGGTCGGAATGAATATTTATTCACTTGCAAATTAAATATGTCGGCTTTTATAATGAAAAACGTAAAACGCACGAAGTCGGAATGTCAAAAAACTTGCCCAAAACTCTTTTTTTTACGAATCGAGCTAAATCCTTTTGGTATGACATTCTTAGGTACATTACCTATGAGGAAATGGGAAAAAATCGATTATTTGAAGTCAATTCGGAGGAACACCCCCTTAATAATTTCAATAGTAACTCGTAGCAAGATGTGCTACAGGTCAAATAGAAAATAAAAGAAACTCACATATGCTATTGAACTCGAAATCGAATATATACACTATACAGTAGTATAACTTAAACATAATTTCATAATATTTAAATTCGGAATTGACAACATCCTAAATCATATATTTGTGTACTCTGAAAACATATATTATTAAATTATAATCTGAAACAGAAAAATCGGGTTAGTAGAAAACGAAGCTGGCAGGAATCGAACACGCGTCTTTGGGGCTGCAGTCGGGCGATGTTCCATTTATCTACAGAACAGTATAAGGGATGGGGATGAAAACATCCATATGACCTACATGATAGAAAGTTGATTGGTTGCAATTTATATGATTATTTTAATAATTAATTAAATTAAAACAAAGCCGAAAAATCCCAAAAACTGAAAACACCATGTGACACAAAACATAGCCACGAGCACAAACACGTTTGAAAACAAAAACATTTGAATCCATTGATCGGAGATCGACACACGTCGGATACGCTCGGCTGCGATCGGTCCATGGCTTGATGTCTTCTGCCAAATCAGTAAGTAATTTTTGAAACCAATTTTTTTAATTGGTATCAACCCCATTACGAAAAGAATAAAATGTCTATAATGTACATCGTGTTCCTACAGAAAATAGTAATTTCTTTCACACCCAGCGAAAATGATCGATTCCACGATCGTTGATGAGGCCGTGTTGAAAAGTGTACATGTCAAAGGAAATGCTGATCCTGCACTCTCATGTGTTTCACTTGTTCCATTACTACCAACTTAGAGTGCAGAAATGTCGATCTGCTGCACATATATTCACACTTGTTTACATAACCACATCAATAACGACATACTGTCAGTCATCCAGAGTAAATGACAACATGACAATAAACAGCTGACAATTACAAGTCGGTGGTCCATGAAACGCTCGTGGAATCGAACAGTTTCGCTGTTCCCCACCAAGCCTCCAAAGTCGTGTTTTTCGGGCGGGCGTGGAAGGAAATAGTATGTTAACCTCGTGGGGGACAAGTCGATTCCCAGCTCGCACGATTGCCGCGCTCGCTCCGCTCGCGCGGTAGACTTCATACTCTTTGGGAATCTCCCACGTCCCCCACTCGGTTAACAATATACTATTTCCTTGCATAGTTAGTATATTATGTTATTTAAAATACTTATTACTCCTTTTCTCTTCGTACAAGTTATTAATTTCTCTAATAATTTTTCCTATTTCAGATTTTACTACAGAAAATAGTAAAGCTGGCTACCATCAAATAGGAAACCTTCTTATAAAAATAGTACAACTCATTATTTGAATAATAAAATGCCGAAATTTTAGCGTTTTGCCCCAAGTTGCTACCTACTATAGTAATTTTCTTAATATAAAGTTTCTCAGTGTACGGGAATCGAGTATGTGTATAAAAAAGTATTATAGTATCTTTTAATGATCCATGAAAAGTTTACTTTGGAAAATTAATATAGGTTCTACTATAAAATTCGCTAAAATTTATACTAAAAATTATGAGTAATACGAACAGATTCCGGATTTACTCGGACCGCTTTCCGTTTCCACTTTAACAAGAATAATCTCAGGTTCTGCATTCTGAACCGATTTCGGATAGGACCAGACTATTTACGGAGTCGATGTTTTTGAACGTACCGATTTCGTATTTATTCGGATCGCTTTCAGTTTTTGACTTTACCAAAAATAATTTCAAGTTCTGAATTCTGGACTGATTTCAGATAGAACCAGATTATTTCTGAAGTCGATGTCTTTGAATGGACAGATTTCGGATTTATTCTAATCTTATTTCCGTTTTCACTTCAACAAAAATATTCTCAGGTTCTGAATTACGAACTAATTTCGGATAGAGCCAGACTATTTGCGGAGTCGATGTTTCTGACCAAACAGATTTCGGATTTAATCGGACCACTTTCCATTTTCACTTTAACAAAAATAATCTCAGGTTCTGAATTGCGGACTGATTTCGGATAGGACCGGACCATTTACGGAGTCGATGTTTTTGAACATATCAATTTCGGATTTATTCGGATCACTCTCCATTTTTTACTTTAACAAAAATAATTTCAAGTTCCGAATTCTGGACTGATTTCAGAAAGAGCCAGACTATTTCTGAAGTCGATGTTTTTGAATGGAGAGATTTCGGATTTATTCGGATAACTTTCCGTTTCCACTTTACCAAAAATATTCTCAGGTTCTGAATTCCGGACTAATTTCGGATAGAGCCGGACTATTTTCGGAGTCTACGTTTTCACTTTAACAAGAATAATTTCAGGTTCTGGATTCCGAACTAATTTCGGATGAAGTATGACTATTTTCGGATTCTATGTTTTCGAACAGACAGATTTCGGATTCAATCGGACCACTCTCCATTTTCACTTCAACAAAAATAATCCCAGGTTCTGGATTCCGGACCGATTTCGGATAGAGCTGGACTGATCTCGGAGTCTATGTTTTCAAACGGACAGATTTCGGATTCAAGTGGACCACTTTCCGTTTTCACTTTACCAAAAATTATCCCAGGTTCTAAATTCCAGACTAATTTCGGATAGCGCTGGACTATTTTCGGGAGTCTACGTTTCCACTTTAACAAGAATTCAATTCAGTAACTATTATAGAACATAGTTAGAGACCTGATCCTATACTAGACTGCCACATGTGTCCCAACAATGGAACTTCAAAGTCGCACTGTTCTGTAATAATGTTAATGTAAGAATACGCTACAGTTCTGGAATTCAATTCTGTTACTAATATAGAACATAGTTTTAGAACTGATCTATCACTAGACTGACACATGTGTACAAGAAGGATCATCAATGTCGCACTGTTCTGTAACGCTGTTACTGTAAGAGTATACAACATTTCTGAAATTCAAGTCCTTAACTTATATAGAACATA
>WSXT02120894.1:0-10948 GCA_011762715.2 Neuroterus valhalla | reverse complement strand
GCTTCGCTCGCGCGTCAAACGAATGCTCATTCATAATCGACCATTTTCTCCACTCGTTGTACAATATACTATTATATTGTGAGAGATTTATTCAGAATATTATCTAAGCTGTGTAAGATTAAACTAACTCCCCGATTGGTTAAAAAATAAGGATAAAGGTTTTTGGGAATATTTGGAAGAGTGGACGTAATAATGTTGAGTGAGACATGGGTGGACGGAAAAGACTGGAAGGGAATAGAAAGGAAAGTACCAAGAGTATATGTGTGGAAAATTCAAGAATCAAGAAAGTAACACGAAAAGAGGAGAGGGATGGGTGGCATAGTATCAGGGGCAAAAATGATATTATCATATACATATACATCATATTAATGATGAGAAGAATTAAAGTGGGGGGCAAAAGAGTAGCAGTCGTGTGAGTTCACAAGAGAAGAGGGGAAGAGGAAGGATGGAAAGTTATAAGGAGATGGATAGAAGAAAAAGGATAGGGGCTGGTATTGATTGGGGGTGACTTGAATGCGTGGACTAGGAATCAGGGAGGAGAGGTATGGGATGGAGAGGAGGAAATTTTCATGAGGAAATCGAACCATAAGGATATAGATCGCGAGGAGAGGATACTTCTGAACTTCATAGGAGAAGCAGGATGTTTTATTTGTGATGGGAATACAAAGGGGGACAAGGATAGTGAAATAACATTCACAGGGAAAGGAAGAACAGTAATAGACTACGTTTCAGCTGAAGAAAGGGTAAGGAAGCTTACGGTCATAAACATTCCAGAGGTAGGAAGGGCCCTTCCTTCCTGCGTCTGGAGGGGAGGTAAGAAAGGCGAACATGGGGCGCTGGGGAAGAGAAAACTGAAAGAATTTGAAGCAAAAATGAAGGAGGAGAATCTAGAAGGTAAAGAAGAGGAAGGGGTAGATGAGATAATAGAAAGAATGAAGGGGGTAATAGATAAGGTCAAAGAGGCTGTAACCCCAAAAGAGGAGGGGGAGAGAAAGCAGAAAGCGGCGAAGGAAGGAAAGGTATGGGAGGTAATAAATAGGGAAAGGGGAAAAAGGAAGGGAAAGAACGATATAAGAAGGGGGAAGTAAACGAGGCAATTGAAAGGCTGAAAAGAAATAAAGCGACAAGAGAAGATGGCATGGAGAATAAAGCTCGAAATATGGGGGGGGGGGAATAAAAGAGAAGATGTGGAGAATTAAAAATAAAGTATGGAGAGGAGAAAGATGGCCTGAAGAATGGAGGACAGGATTAGTGATTCCACTTATAAAAAAGGGAGAGGGTAAGAAGGTGGAGGATAATAGAGAAATTACTCTGATGTAGAATGGCACGAGTATGTCTACGGGAAATGTAGAAAAAGGAGAAGGAAGGCTGCACGGGAAGATCAAGGATGGAGGGAAATAGACAAAAGGGATGGAGAGAAGGATAGAAAGTGGTACGAGGGCAGATTTCAGAGTTTGGCAAGGAATTAATAATGGATTGGTACTTCAGCAAGTAAGTGAAACCGAGGAAAAACCAACATATTTGAGAAAAAATAGAAAGGAAGGGAAGTTGAAGAACGTTATACGATTTACAATAGGGGAAGAATTGGAACAGTATGTAAGAAGATAGAGTGATAGAGTGATAGGAAAATGAAAAGAATTCTAGAATTAACTGTAAAGAAAGCAGAAGGAAATATCGGCTATGAATAATTGAAAAAAAAGAGATAAGAAATTGCAGGTAGCAGACAAATGGGGAGCGTAGAACGATCGAAATGCAGGAAATGATACAAGGTGATAAAGGGAGAAGGATTACGAAACTAGCTGTTCGGAAGGTGGGAGGAAAAGAAATGAGGGACAGTTCGAGATAGACCATGAAATGGAGTGAAAGAAACAATGTATCAGGACAAGGATGAAGTGGAAAAATGCAGAGTATGCAAATGGGTAGACAAGACATGATAGAATGTATGGGATGGTTGCATGAAAGAAATGGAGAAGAGGAGAGGATGGTAAGAGAATGTTAAGAGGATTTTGAGGAAGGGTCGCCTGAGAGAAGGATCGATGAAGGAAGAAGCAGGAGCTAATTAAGTAGAAGAGGAGGAATAAAAGAGTGTAGAGGAGAAAGAGTACAGAGGATGAGTGAAAAATAGGAGATAAGGGAAACGGAAGATCTGTAAACCCTCAGGGGACACATTATAAAAAGAGAAGAATGAGAATTCTGAAAAGATATAGTAGAAGAATGATGTCGAATTGGTGATTGAGAACTGGAATTCTGGGGTCATTTTCTAGATAGATATAGAATGGGAAAAAAATATAAAGAGTGAAGATGACATAATAAGGTGAGTACTAGGCAGAAAAGGAAAAGGGTCAAGCTGAATAATTAGGCTTGAAGAGATAAGGGAGAGCAAGGTACAATATACGTGTTGAGGAAAGTTGATAGAAATACAAGTGGTTGTACAAGAATGTAATGAAACCAGTGGCCTCAAAATATCATATCACAATACAATACTTACCATCTGACAAATCTTTAAAGATCTTGAGCAAGTGTTTGAGAAACGAGCTGATTGCGATTCGATTTCATTCCTGATGGAAATAATTTGAGCTTCAGTTTGAGCAATCCTTAACTTCAATCGATGCAGACAAATATGTTTCATTCCTATTATTTTGTAATTAATTTCATCCTTATCCGAATACGTCATTTTGTCTAAATAACATTTAGTAATGTCAACAGCACTGTTTACAGCAGCCATGAACATTATTCTATCTTCGTTTGATGAGGACCCAGTAAAAGATGATTCTATTTTCCATAATGCCCTTGATATTTCCTCTTTTTCTACATCTGTCAATCCTGGCTTATTTTTTTGGATGTCAGTCTCGGCGGATCTGTCGACCGCCAAGAAATTAAAAGCCTCAAAACCATTAGCAATGCAGAGTTCAGTTTCCAAAACTTCCGCACTTGGCGTGTATGATATATTCGGCATCAATATTGATGTTACGGGTGTTGTCAGCATATCTGCCATCCGTATTCCTGCCGATGTCACCGCCATGTTTTTTATTTTGCTGCAATTGAAATTTATGATTCCACAACACGGTTTTCGGAGTGAAACTTCTATGCGCGTGTTGTGAACTGGCAAAGCGATGACGTTACACAAGTAAAACGACGAAGGACTACGCAGTACGCAAACGCAAATAGTCTATAAACTGTGTTAACAATTCTGAGGTATTTTTACTACCCCACCCACCAATTTTATTCATTTTTTCCTTTATTCTTTGTGTTTTGGTATGTCCAACTAAGAAGACGAATTTCCTACAAAATAATTGTATTTCTAGTCAAATAATTGGATTTGCAAGCCGAGGAGATCACTGTCAGCCAAGTATGAGGGCTTCTCTACTATAATATGGACATTCCTTTTCCAAAAAGGTGTATTTTTTCAAAATATAAAATATCACGGATTTTCGACCCGTTCAATTAACGCGATAGCGGGTTTTTTTGTAAACAGTTGAATTCACAACCAAGAAGATTACCTTTAAACCAAATACGAAATATCCCAATTTTCGATTGAAAAATAAACTTTGGTGGGAATCAATGCCAATTTTTGAGATGCTCTGAAATAGTTTTACTTTCAATCTCTTAAATTTACAATGTTAAGAGTGACTGCTAAGAAGTTGTACATTTGAGACACTTGGATTTCCGAAAGTAAAAATAATTGAGAGATAAATAAATGAATAAATGAAATAATTTTTCCCCCAATTGAGGATGACCAATTTGGCATGGATAGCAAAAAAATTTCTGAAATCTTCCTAAAATGTATACGAAACAGAGAAAAAGGTTTTCACATATAAAAAGATCCATTATTCGAAAACGAATTCTTTTTTCAAGTTAGAACTGAAATGCATTCAAAATTCCTACTTTTGAAACAAAAAATGAGGAATTTTTAAGACAAAATTTTTGTTGAGTACTGTGAGAATTTCAATTTTTCAAAAATTTATTCCGGAATGGAATGCCTGAATTTTTACCAATAGAGACAGATTTCTAGTCAGAAAAGTAAGAAAATGTCACCGCATAGTTTGTATTTTCCACAAAAAGGTTAATTTCTGACCAAAAAATTTGATTTTTCACCAAAATAATTTAACTTTTGAGCAAATTTCCTGGTTAAAATTTCAGAAAATGAGTAATTTATAATTGAAAAGTATTTGAATTGAACATTTAAAGAATGGGAATTTTAATTCAACTTATTTCAATTTTCAATATTGGAGGAAGTGAGCGTAAAACAGTTCGCATTATGTTCTATTATTATTTTTATTGTTGCCTGTTTAGAAAAAAAATTTATTCTAAAGATTGCAAAGAGTTCCTCAGTGTGAAAGGTTAAGAATTGAAAATTTCCTCTTTCAGCGGTAAATTTCAAGGTGATTCCATTTTTCGAATTCAGGAGAATTCGTTGAATCAATTTTGATTCTTTCAGACAATAACAATCAGTGGTCCCAGAATTTCCTAGGTTTTCTAATCGAAACTTTCAATGTTTTGAATGTTTTCAATGTTTCAAATTTTTCAAATTTAAATGGGTCAGATTATAAATAAGGAAATCCGAAGGATTTTCAATTTCCAATTATTTGATTTTGAACGCTTCTAATCCGTAATAATACAATGTCAATTCTCTTCCATTTTCGAATTGTAAATAATTCGAGGAAATTCATAACAGTTAAATGAAGAAAAGAGTACTGCAAAATAGAATTCGAATGATTTTAAAGGAGTTTCGGTGAAATAATATGGATCTGATGAAATTTATAATAATAAAAGATGAACTAGAGAAAAATTAGGTTAGTTGAAAACAATCCAATTTTGGTGAAAAAAAAACTTTATTGGAACTATTAAATTCTGGGTCATCTCAAGAACATGTATGAGAATTTGAACAAATTAGTTCAAAAATCCAAGGTGTAAGGAATTTCAAGAGAATTGAAAAGAACTTAGAGAGAATTTTGAAAAATTGAGAAAATTACAAAGAATTGAAAAGGGCCTAATTAATAATAATTCAACTCAAATTTTGAGAAAGAAAATGAGAGGAGGTGAGCAGAAGTAATGGGAAATGAGGGGTCAGGAGACGAAGTGATGACTGGGGTGTTGAAGGGTTAGGGAGTGTGAGGAACCAGGAGATAAGGAAAATGAGGTGGAGCAATCAGTAAAGGTGATTTTTCATCTCAATGATACATAGGATCGGATGAGATAGGATTGGATAGTATAGATTTGGATAGGATAAAAGAAGATATGAAAGGATAGGATATCATCACAAAGGATATCACATAATAGGATAGCATTGGTTGGGATAGGATAAAAAAGGATTAGATGGAGAAATATAAGATAGGATGAAAATGACGGGATAGTATATAATAGGACATAAAAGGGTAGAAGAGGATAGGATAGGAATAGATGGGAAATGATAGGATAGGATACAATAGGAGATGATAGGAGATGATAGGATAGCAAAGGATAGTATAGGATGAGATAGGATAGGATAGGATAGTGTAGGCAAGGATAGGATGAAAAAAGAATAAGTAAGGAAATATAGGCTAGGATAAAAATGATGAGATAGGATACAATAGGACGTAAGAGGATAGAAGAGGATAGGGTAGGATGGGATAGGATAGGATGGGCTTGGTTAGGATAGGATAGAATAGAATATGATACAATAGGTTGGGATGGGATACAAGAGGATTGGATAAGGAAATATAGGATCGGATGGGACATGATGGTAAAGGATACAATAATATAGGATAAGATACAATAGGACATTATCGGGAAGAAAAGGAAAGTATATGATAGGATAGGATAGAAAAGGATAGGATTTGATAGTAGAGGCTACGTTAGGATGGGATAGAATAGAATAGACCTGGATAGGATACTACAGGTTGGGTTAGGATAAAAGAGGATTGGATACGAAAATATAGCATAGGATGGGACGTGATGGGAAAAGATACAATAATATAGGATAAGATACAATAGGAAATCATCGGAGAGGAAAGGAAAGTATATGATAGGATAGGATAGGGCAGGAAAGGATAGGATTTGATAGGAGAGGCTACGTTAAGATGGGATAGAACAGAATAGACCTGGATAGGATACTACAGGTTGGGATAGGATAAAAGAGGATTGGATGCAATAGGACATCAAAGAATAAAAAAGGATAGGATATGATAGGATAGGATAGGCTAGGATACGATAGAATAGAATAGGAAAGGATACTATAGGTTAGGATAGACTGAAAAGAATTGGATAAGTAAATATAGGATAGGATGCGAAATGATGGGGTAGGAAAGGATACTATAGGTGAGGATAGGTAAGGATAGGATGAAAAAGGAATGAATAAAGAAATATAAGACAGTATATAAATGATGGGATGAGATACAATAGAACATGAAAGGATAGAAAAGGATAGGGTAGGATGGGATAGGATTGGATAGAATAGAATAGGATACTATAGGTTGGGATAGGATAAAGAGATTTGGACAAGGAAATATAGGATAGGATGGAACATGATGGGATAGGACAGGGTAGGATAGTAAATGCAAGGACAGGATGGAAAAGGAATAAATAAGGAAATATTGGACAGGATAAAAATGATGGGATAGGATACAAAAGGACATGAAAGGATAGAGAAGGATAGGGTAGGATGTGATAGGATAGGCTTGGTTAGGATAGGATATAATAGAAAAGGATACTGTAGGTTGGGATAGGATAAAAAAGGATTGGATAAGGAAATATAGGAAAGGATGGGACATGATAGGAAAGGGTACAATAGTGTAGGATAAGATATAATAGAACATCATAGGATAGAAAAGGAAAGGATATGATAGGATAGGGTAGAACAGGCTACGTTAGGATAGGATAGGATAGCATAGTATAGGATGGGTGATAATACTGAAAATGTTGGAATTCAATAAACCCTGAGAAGGAAAACGTTTCAGTTTCAGAGCTCCATTCTAAACTCAACTTCTCCCGATGTTGAGAGAAAGAATGACTGGAAATTCCCGAAAAAACTTTAATTCTCGATACTGTAAAATTTACGAAAAAAAATGTTTCAGATGGAAAATTTCCGAAATTCTTGAACTGCTCACAATCCATAATTTCCGAACTGCCAAATTTCTGAAACGTGAACATTACAAAAATGTGTAATATTAGCGAATTGGAGAATTCACATTAATAAATAATTTCCGGAATAACATTGCCGAAACTATATAATTGATGAGACAGGAAAATATCCCAACATTAATTGTACTTAGTCTAGACAATTAAAAACTTTCTAAATAATGCAATAAAAATAAAAAGCAATAAATGGCAAATGCATATACTCTCATTCTATGAACTATATCCTTCATTCCAATCTACATATTTCATTTTATTACTGACTCATAAAGAAAACGTGCCTTCTAGAAAATGCCACCAAAAAAATCTGACCTTACAGAATCCCTGAAAGAAAAATTCGAAACAGAAAACTCCTCAAATCATAATTTTGACCGACAATATGTAGTATCCAAATAAAATATTTTCGAAAAATGGGGAAATCCTGAACTGTTTGTGTTATTGCCAAATTTTATGTCTCAAATCAAAACATTCAGAAAAATGGTCGTTAACCTTTTTTTGTACCATTAGGCCATAATTCGTAATGCGGTAAGCGTAACTCGTAATAAGTCATAATTGGTTGAGTTGAATACATGGGAGGACACGAGTCTCTCGCCGAAATATCAACAGCACGTGGTATTTTTGGACGGTCGCCGATCCAAGTACTAACCGCGCCGAATGCTGCTTAACTTCGGTGATCGTACGTGGATTGTTTTCTTGAGCGTGGCAAGAAAATCAGAAAAATCAAAATGAACATTGAGATAGACTAAATACAAAATTTCATTTGATTCGAATATTTTTTACTTTATCTATTGTTCTTCATTTGATTATTTTTTTAAAGTTCGGAAAAGTTGTGGATTTTCCAGATTCGGAAATCTTATAATTTTTCCATTTTCTTGTTTTGACACTTTTATATTTTTAGGAATTTTCATAAGTCGAGAATTTTATTTTAAATGATAAAATGGATATTTTGTTGCACAAACTGCAAATCGATATATACTCCCTTGTGAAATCAGGAATTCATATTAAAATACAACAATATAACAAATATAAAATTTCTTCATTGAATTCCTAAGCTTTTATAAAATTTGTACAAAAAAGTTGAATTCATGAGTCCATATTCTAATTTCCCTTCAAAAACCTAATTTTTATATTGGCTCGTTCAGAAATCATGTAAAAACTTCAATTTCTGAACAAATCTATGGATTTCCTATTAAAATAGTTTAATTAACAACTAAAATATTTCACTTTTTCAATATTTAGATAATCATTCTGCCGAAATAGTTGAATTTTCAACCAACGATATGAACTTTGCTCAAATGAGGTTATTTCCAACTAAAATATGTAAATTCATTTTCAGCAAATCGTTAAAGATATAGGCCCTCACGAATTTTGTACAAAAAAGTTAAACTCTCAATCCAGAAATATAATTTGAAAAAAAGTTTTTTCTATCGGATAGTTGAATTTTCATTTGCACACCTTAATTTTCTGCCATAATAGTTGAATCTTCAGACGTAACAGATTGAAAAATCAATTTAAAATATGAATCTTGAATCAAAAACTGAAGTAACATTCTGATTAAAAAAAAGAATTCTGAGTTAATATAAATGAATGATCAACAAATTGCATAAATACATAACAAATTTATAATTATATATCTGGATTTTCAATCAGAGGGTTTATTCTCGATCTCGAAGAAAATTAATTTTGAACACAGAAGTTCAACTTTCAGCGAGTTATTTAAATTTTTGTCAGAAAAAATTGTTTCTTTCAACTAAATATTCGACATTTCGAAAAAAAATGCTTATTTCAAAAAGACGTTTTGAATTAAGGTGGAAGAACCGAAAGAAGGGGAAAAGGAAGTTTTTTGAAAACGAGAAAAAAATCTTAGATGAAGGGGAAAAGATGAGTCACCATTTCACTGTGAGTGTCATCGTTTTGCTGGTTCACAATGCGCGCTCCACTAAAAAAAAATCAATGTTTTCGTACACTTTGTAGTCGATTTTTAAACGGTAAGAATCAACAAGTTTCACTTTACACTTTTCGTATAGTTTTCTCACCAAGCTTCACCCGGCTTCTTATTTAACGACCTTGACATATACCAAAATAGAACATCCTCAGAAGCAGAGAGAATGGGAAAGAAACGTACACACTCTTAGCAGAAAAAAGTAATTTAGAAAGAATAAAAACACTTTCTCATCTTTGTTTTCTCACTCGTTTTGTTCAATAGTCAGTTGTCGTTTATTTGATCACTGCACCCGAAAAATGTATTTCAATAAATACTGTTGAAGATAAAAAAAATAAACAGATAGTAAAGATCCAATCTACGGAGATCCGATCTACTGAGTGTTTTTAAAATCTGCTGATGTCTACACGTCTGACTCTCTGGGTTACAAAAATAGAGCATTCGGATTTGAGCACGTGTGTATTGTATGTAGGATACCCCCAGCGGCTTTGCCCTATAACAATGTGATAAATGTTCATGATTACTTTCAAAATGATGTAATACCTGAAGTTAGAATCTTCAATTGATAGATCAGTGGAAAATAAAAACTCTTTGTACTTCACTACAATTGTACATAGAGCTTTTGAAATTAAAAAGTAGAATGTCGGCCGTTGTATTCGATGATTGTGAATTCTCTTTGTTAAAGCTTCTCCGGCTTTAACGAATACATTCTTATAATGTGTCTCGTGCTGCGCACTCGATCAAGATCTGTCCCAAACGTGAAATTTTCTATATAACCTTCAACTCTAATGCATCAAATGTATAAAATATTGATTTATATACCTCGTACCTTGTTTTGTTAAAAAAAAATTTAGTTAGTCTATTTCTAATATTCCTACAATTCCAATTAGAACAAAAACCACGCATACCTTAAAAAAAGAAAAGTTTTTCTTTTCAAACTTTCCTTTGTATCTTGTTAAATTCTGCTAGAAACTTGACTTTTATTTGAAATTTTTTTTTTTTTTGAAAGTAATTGATACAAAAACCATGCATATCATGAGACAAAAAATTAGAAAAAGTTTGTAGATGTTCTTATGAAGAAATCTTTTTTCCTCCAAATTTTTTTTTCAATCTAATGTTATTTAGATGAAAATTCTCATTTTCCTTTACATTTTTGAATTTTCAGAATGCCACAACTCTGACAATTTTGTTACTAGCGGAAAAAATCACTCCGATAACTTGTTCAACTTTTTACGTACTATAAGAAACCATACTTACAATTTTTGAGACTTGAAAGAAGAATTCCAAAAAAGTTGTGGCATTTTTGAAAATTCAAAAATATAAACGAAAATAAGAATTTTTAGCCAAAAAAAGCAAGATTGAAAAGAAAATCAGAGCGAAAAAAGGTTTCTTCAAGAGAGCCCTACAAGATGGTAAATACAACTTTTTGGATTTTCTTAAAAAATCAAAAATTCCTATTTCGATCGCACAAAAAACAAATTGAAAATAATCTGTGAACTCGATGACTTTCGGAAGTATGATCATATCCAATCGTGCTATGGCACCCATTTTGAGGGACCGAAAATACAAATCGAGTTCGGTAACCATCTGTTTTGGATCAAAAATAGAAGAGAGGGAGCATTTCGAAAATTTGTTTGGATTTTTTTTTCCAAGACTCAAAAATTCTAAGTACAGCTTCTTATAGGAGATAAAAAGTGAAACAATTTATACTAATGATTTTTTTTTTATAAAAACAAAATTGTCAGAGTTGTGGAATTTTCGAAATTCGAAGATATAAACGAAAATGAGAATTTTTAGCCAAACCACGCAGGATATGAAAAAAAGTTTAGAGAAAAAAATGTTTCTTTTTGGGAGCCCTCCAGGATGATCTTTACAACTTTTCGAGTTTATCGA
>WSXT02120883.1:0-10948 GCA_011762715.2 Neuroterus valhalla | reverse complement strand
ATTACCCGTACACGCAAACGCAAAATTTTGAAATGTTTCCAAAAAAAAAACCGGGTTCCCCCTCCTAATCGAGGACATTTTTTTGATATGTCAAAGAGGACCCCTCAATGAAGCGTTCTCAAAAAAAAAAAAATTGGAAAAAGGAATTTTTCGGGAGCAAAAGTACCAGATGCCTGGACTAATAGTATTAGCATTATGTGATTGATGTTCATAAGAGGACCAGGGGCGAATTTTAATTTTCCCGGTCAGCTAGAAGTAAAATATTTATATTTGTCGCAAAACCCCAACCTCTTTTTCTCATTCATGACGTTCATTCTGGAAATTCTTTGACACAACAGATCGAACATTGCAAAATAAATCAATTCTGAAAAGAATACTCAAATTTTCGACAAGGAAATATAATTTTTTTCAGAAAAATGGGACCAGTTCAACTTGCGATAGAAAAAATCAATTTACGATAACAAAAAAACAACGGATTTCCAACTGAATAGTTCATTTTCCAACCAAGAAGATGAACTTTCAATTTAAGAAAAAAACTGCCTGCCGCGCGGGCACATTCTCATTGCGCGCGGCTCGCTTCGTTCGAAAGTTTGAGCGGGCTTAGGGCGCGCGTCTTTCGGATCTCGCGCTTCGTGTTCTTTTATGGATTTACCTCGCGCTACGCGCTCGGTCTTTGTACCTCCCTACAATTGTATAAAATGTTTTGAAACTCAAAAGCGAAATGTCGACTACTTTAATTTGATGAGTGTGAATTCTCTTTTGTTAAAGCTTCTCCGGCTTTAACGACTACATTCTTATCGCGTGTCTCGTGCTGCGCACTCGATAAAAGATTGTCCAAAGCGGTAGAGAAGTTTTGTTGCCTAATTTTTTTTACATGTTGTGTAGTTATTCTAGAAATTCAATTTTATGATTCTTAACTTTTTTTTATGATTGAAACAAAAACTACGCTCCAATGGGAAATATTAAAACCAATTTAGAGTTAATTATGGGTGAATAACTTTTCTCTATCAATCTCCCGTCTTAGCCTTAGTTATTTCAAAAATTTTATTATTTCATTTTTATAGTTATTTTTCCTGATTGGAATGGAAACTATATATCCTAATAAAGAAGTTGATAACACATTTAAAGATATTTTCCTGGTAAGAACAGGCGTCTATTTGATTTTTCCTAAGCTTGTGTCAAATGTCCAAAAGTCCATTTTTTTTTCATTTTTTATATGCTTCTTCATAAATGGAGCAAAAACTACTTGTCCTTTCAAAAAGTTAATCTGACCAAATTTGTAGATCTTTTTTTTGTGCACAATTTTAGTTCATTTATATTTTTCCGTACCTTACATAGTTTGAGCAAAAAATGAATCTTTCCATTTTGCATTATTTTTTGTGAGATCAAAATTTGAATTTTTGATTTTTTGACAAAATTCGAAAAGTTGTAAAGATCGCCCTGGAGGGCTCCTAAAAAGGAGAATTTTTTTCTTGAAACTTTTTTCCATATCTTGCGTTGTTTGGCTAAAAATTGTCATTTTTGTTTGAATTTTTGAATTTTGAAAATGCTACAACTCTGAAAATTTTGTTTTTATAAAAAAAATGAGAGGATAAATTGTTCCACTTTTTACTTACTACAAGAAACCGTATTTACAATTTCTGAATCTTGGAAGAAAAAGTAAAAAAAAATGGTCAAAATGCTCCCCCTCTTCGATTTTTCATCCGAAATTGCTGGTTAACGAACTCGACTTGTCTTTTTGGTCCCTTAAAATGAGTGCCAAAGCCCGATCGAATATGATTATTCTATCGGAAGATATCGAGTTCACAGATTGTTTCTCATTATTTTTTGTGCGATCAAAATTGGTTCTCGAAAATGAACATTTTTTCTCTCTTACTTTCTTTTCAATCTTGCGTTATTAGGCTAAAAATTCCCATTTCCTTCTACATTTTTGAATTTTGGAAATGCCATAACTCTGACAATTTTGTTTTTATAAAACAAAATAATGAGAACAAATTGTTTGACTTTTTAAGTGATACAAGAAATTGTACTCACAATGTTTGATTCTTGGAAAAAAAAGTCCAAACAAATTTCCAAAATGCTCCCCCTCTTTCATTTTTCATCACAAATGGCTGGTTAACAAAACTGACCTGTCTCTTTGGTACCCCGAAATGTGTGCCAAAGGGCAATCCATTCTGATTGGTCTTTCAAAAGTTACGGAGTATACAGACAACAACGACGACGACCACAGACAGACAGACACCAACGTAAAAAATACTTTTTCGAAATCAGGAGGTCTCAAAACGTGAAAATTTTATAAATTCCGCGAAAGTCGATTTTCACATAAAATCTAACCTTTAACCTTCTAATTATGAGGAGAATGAAAAAATGAATGTTTAACTAAACAGATGAATTTTTAACTATACCTATGGGATTTTCGATTGGAACGAGTAAAATTTCCGTTTAAAGAAATTACTTATAACAAAGAAAAACTCAATTTCATCAAACGACAGAAATCAACTTTCTAACAAATCATTTAATTTTCACACATAATGATGAAGAATCAAATGAAATTTTAGATATCACACTGAAGTAATTGAATTTTAAACCAGAAAGACGAACTTTTATCTGAACTGATGAACACTCAATAACAATAGTTCAGTTTTTGCAACAAAAAAAGATCATTTTCATGCGAAAAATCTAATTTTTCAATAAAATGGTTGAGGTTTGAACTATATAATTGAAAATTTTTAAACAAAAGTGGAATAGTGACATTCTTGGCTCAAGAAATTAATTTTGAACCAAGCATAAGAGGTTTCCACGGAGTACATAATTCCTCAAAGAAGAAGTTTAATCACCAATTCGAAAATCGTTGTTCAACTAAATACTTGAATTTTCACCAAGAAAAGATGAATTGATTTTTAACAGAGTGATTTTTATTGAGAATTAGGAAGAGGACTTCAAAATTGTGACTAATTTTGAATTGGAGGAAAGATTTCTTAAAGTTCCTCTCTTCTAAATCTGCATTAAAATTAGTTTGAAAAGTTCCCGTTCCATGTGAAAAATTCCCTGTTCAAAGTGAAATGATACTTTTTCAATGTACTTCCTGCCATAAAATAAAAACTGTGAATATTTTCTCAAATTCCGTGTCTTAAGTCAAATAAATGAGGAAAACCAAATTGAACGTGATAAATACATTTTTTTTTGAAAAAATTTAGACAACACTTCTTTTTGTATGTTTGGGCTATCGCCAATTCGATTATTAAGTTTAAGTCAGCTGAAAAAATTTCACAGGGTGTGAGCTGTAAAACGTTTTTCTTTTAATGGGGAAAAATAAAATTCTCCCTCTCATGACGTATAGACATATCAAAATATTTTGAGAATTTTTTATAGTCTAGATAGAGTCAAGTATATTCCCTGGTTTTTAAATTAAATTCTTGGTCATTTCTCGGTCAAGTTGACACCTTGGAGAAAGATATACTCGGAGGAAGATAATTTCAGTACATCATTCAAATTTCAGGTCCAGATGATAAATTAGACTTTGATTACTATTTTGACAGTTTCAACAACAAAAGAACCTCATTTTCAGGTAGGCTTTCTGAATAAAGAATGAGTATTCTCAGTATGGCTACAGACAGACGAATAGGCATGTTGACGGATTCAAACTTTCCCGCCAAAATATGGATGCTATAGAGAATAGAGCATTTTCACTTGTGACGTCATTCCAAAATGGCTGAATGTCATGTGGGACATACTCAGTAGTATGTACAGTGAATCACGTTGAATGGTCGTTGAATAAATAGGGATTTCCATATATTGCTGTTATTTCAACAGGATGGCCCATTACGGTTTCATTGAAGGCTACTTGAAGAATGCCAGAAAGAACTCTGAAATATGTGCTGTTCAAATAACAGCAATTCATGATTCAGCAGGAATTTCATGATTATGCAACGACGATCTAACATAATTCACAGTAAAGAACCCTTAGTGCGACCCACATGTCATTCGGCCATTTTGCAATTGTATGGCTTGATGGAAATACTCTATTCTCGCGTGTGACGTTACGCGTCAAAAACGACCTCTGGGGGAATAACATTGGCTGCATAATCCTGAATTTCGTATGTATTTCTGGAAGTTTTGATAATTTTTTGTGCTTCGCGAAATGCAGAGTAAGCATTCAGAAAATGTATCAATATTTTCGATTCTTTAATGTAAGAAATTCGTGACATTTGTCACACAAATCCTTGAAAATTTCATGTAAATTTTTGAAATTTTTCGTATAGACATGAAGAATTATTTTCACCAGGATTCAAATTTTGCGGAATGTTTGTCATTGAATTGTTGATGTCTATAACCTAACCTCAAAAATCCGTTATCACATTTTACATCAAGAACAGGATATTCCAAACAAAATTATATCAGAAACCATACTCCAAGAGATATTACTTAATGTTAATACTTATCATAATTATTATCTAATAGTACTATAATGTTTCACTAAATGTGAACCATCGCACAAAATCAGAAAAGTAGCATTAAACTTTCATCATACAGTCAGTCGTCATAAATCTTCATGAGGCATTCAAAATGTTCTTTGTAATAATTTTATCTTGAAGATTAACGATTTTGAAATCCCTAATATAAACGACGTGGAATTGAAACGACAATTTTGAAAACAAAAGTTATGTTTTTAATTCTAAATCTTTTAGATTTCTTTCGCACTAAGCTGGAATGTTTCAACCAAATATTTTGGCCAATTCGTTATAAGCGACATAATCAGTGCGTCCTTCCCCAGAGGTTCCTTAGTTTATTGACCGAGAATTCAACATTTTAGGTTACCGAGGTCGGGAAAGTAGACAACAGATGGCGGCATGTGTCGATTTCTTGATGCTACAATCTATTTCACGTCACATGTCTTTTCTATATTCACATACGTGTATCATTCCTTCATTTTTATATAATTATGTTGTGTTTGCTATTATATATTATATTATAATATGATTTTAATATTAAACAATTGGTGTACATACAATCCTTGCTACAAGTTTGGATACATTGGGAATAGACACTTGCATGAATAACAGAAACTCACCTGGAACAGAAAAAAATATTGCTGTTAATTAATTATTATCATTGGAAATTAAAACGTCATGAGTTGACGAAAACTAGATAAGTGCAAATCTATATGAATTTATAATACCTACTATCATGAATGATAGAGATGTGAAAATTAAAATGTTTCCGATGAACTATGGGTTACCCATTTTTTCAAATAGTCTATCCAATGGAGAACAAGAAATAAATAAAGCGTATCTGCTCGCTGAATCGAGAAGGAAGAATTTTTGGGTAGGGTGTAGCTGCATTAGTAGCATCATCCATATTCATGTGGTATGTCAGTGACACCTGAATTTTGCGTATCTTCGAATCCTGAGGTTGACCTGCGCGGGATCAACGACCCAGATCTCAGAAATTGTTCAGGTCATTATGTCATAGTCGAAGCATTATGTGATTGATATTCATAGGAGGGAAATGAACTTGAGGAAGATATTTTGCTATTTGATTTATATTTCAGATCCAGATCGTAAATAAGGATTAGATTATTATGTTGACAGTTTCAGGTTCTAAAGGACCTATCCTTCCAACTGTTCTTTTTAATTAGAAATGAGTATAAAAAGAATCTGATATGCTCGCTAAATCGAGAATTGGAAGAAAGAATCTCGGGGTAGGGTGTAGCTGCTTTAGCATCATCCATATTCATGAGAAAAGTCAGTGACACCTGGATTTTGTGTCACTTCAAACTCTGAGGTTTAACCTGCACCGGATTGACTTTAAAGGTCTCAGGAATTTTATTGGTCATTATGTCATGGTCGTAGCATTATATGTTTAGTTTTACCAGAAGGAAGATACTTTAACTGGAATTTTTAATGCAAAATATGAATTCGAAAAATTGAACAATTGCCGAAGACAAAGGAAAGAGTCTCTGGGCAGGCTTTGCATAATCCACGTTCTTTGGTACATCAAGCTTACCTAGATTTTGTGTCACCTTGAAATTTAACCTTTTGGGTTTATGACCAGGCTCTCACGAAAAATTTTGAACATCATGTCATAGTTCCAGGTGTGTTGGACCCTAGCCAAAGCGTTATGTCATAGATATTCATGGTCATTGGTCAAGCCTAAGGAAGATGCTCTACTAGATGATCCAGATTTAAAATGCAGAGCGTAAATGAGGTTCGGATTATTATTTTGACTGGTTAAGGTACAAAGGAAAGCAATTTTTTAATTGGTATCTTTAATAAGGGGTACATTCTTCTTTAATTGAATATGCTTGCTGAAGCGAGAAGGAAGAATCTTTGGGTAGAGTGTAGAATCATCCATGTTCTTGCGGTATCGATTTGTCTCGACTTGAAATTCTTGTGGCTTGACCGTGAAAAAGGCAAAAAAATAAACCTTTGCAGACCAGAGTGGACCTCACCTTATGGCTCTTCACTTCTCAAGTGTCTTCCAAAGAATGATATACCAAGATGCTTTCTGTGTAACAATTTATTTTGTAGGCTTCAGTATAATCTTCGTAATCTGCTGATCATTGTATAATTATCACTTCACTTTTAAAAGAAATTTTTGTACCAGAACAGAAATTCGTTATTATTCATATGAATTTTTATGGGAAGACCCAAATGAATAAATCTTCATTCAACATCACAGATGTTCTGCTGTTATTCAATTGATTGTCTATATGGGTTAAAGAAAATCGAGTTATATGGGATAATAATTATCAGTGGAATCTAATTACGGAACTTTGATCGTCGTTATATGTAGTATGACAATGTAAAAATTTAATTTAGAAAAATATTCAATTATAGTGATGAAAGCGAACATTTCTGTTTTTGAATAAAGGTTTTAGAAGTGATCTTATTATAATACATAAAAATATATTATTTTCAGACTTGATTATGGATGCGCGAAAGAGGCACATTATATTACTTCAAATTGTATAAAAACATCATATTCCAGTCAGCACCGTCAAACAAAGATGTATTATTTTAGTGCTTCGAAGTGCCCAACAGTGGTTGAATTTCGTTAATTGATAATACTTCAGTGATGTTTTCCGCATCGTTTTCCATCGCTGTAGTTGAGTAAATGTTCTTAATTGCTTCAAGTTATCATTTCAAAATTGAACGTCGGGAGTGACTCGTGAAACGTTCGTACCGGTGAAAGAAATTGTTCGCTCCGAAAGTGCATCACTTTTTAATGGATGATCGGATTTTAATTCTACAAAATGGAATCTTCTCCTGAAAGTAAGTATAATTCTCTGTTGTTTGCAGGAAACACGAAGTCACATCGTTTCACTTTGATATCTTGTCAATCTAATAGAGAAAAATTCAATGTTCATATTTACAAGGATGCATTCAAAAACGTTTTTGAAGAAAGCCCGCAAAACCCCGCTTCAGAATTTTTTTCTCATACCAACATGTCTTCCAAGTAACTTATGTCGGAAGCCCAACTGCCACTTATTGCAACTTTCTATATTATCGAAAAAAGTTTCGTAAATACTTTAAAGATAAAAAATGTAAAGGGATGAAGTTCCGAAAAGCGCTTACATCTGATCAATCTGAAACTTCGTATACCTATGTATTTCAACGCGCTGATCACGAATATGGTAGTTAAAATACCAAAAAATCTGATTTTCATGGTGAAAGCCATGAAAACCCCACGAAAATCATGTTTCTTCACGGTTATCTCAGTGAATAGTGAAAATTGATTGATAAGCTTCAAATAAAAATTGTATATCCTTTGAAAATACATATTTCATGTTCAATATGTTTTTACCCTACGACTGATGGTTTTCGACTGAAAAGACAAACTTAATATCCGATTCTTAATCAGCGATTCCAAAAACCACCGTTAACAATTTTTTGAGTAGATCAGATGTAATTTTTCAGCAGTCGTCTGTCCTTTTTGATCCGCTATTTTGTTTTCGACGAACTAAATATCAAATTCTTAATCAGCGACCTCAAAAACCCCCGTATCCAATTTTTTAAGTGAATCAGATGTGATTTCTCAGTAGTCTTCCGCCATTTTCAATCCGCCATTTTGTTTTTCGAACAATTCAATATAAAATTCTAAATCAGCAACCTTCGAAATTCCCTTATACTATGTTTAGAGTAAATCGGATGGAATTTCTCAATATTCGCCAGCCATTTTGAATCCACCATTTTGTTTTCGACAAACTCCATATCCAATCCGTAATCAGCGACCTCGGATACCCCAATATGCCAAGTTTGAGACAAATCGGACGATATTTTCGACTTTTGACTGCTTTTCGGGATTTTCAACTACTGTGTGCCCGCCAAACTTTTGGCGGCTGCTCCAGTAAAAACGCACTGCGCATTCTCCAGTGCGAAAACTCTGATGCGCAAGGATGAAACTGAGCAATGCAATTCCAAAATGGCCGAATGCGATGTGGGTCACACTCAGTGTTATGTACAATGACTCACGTTAAATCGTCGTTGAATAATCAGAAATGAACAATTATTGCAGTTATTTTAGTAAAATTGTCAATTTCTGTTTGTTGTGGGCTGCTCAAGAGAATCAATGAAGAACCCTGAAATATATTTTTATGAAATTACAAGTATTGAAAGCCAAAAAAGAGAGCATGAAAGAACCCGAAGACAGTACTCTGTTTTTAGGAAAAAATAGAGTTCCCGAAAAAGAGACAAGAATAGTGGATAGGTGGTACCAAACATGGTCCTTCAAATGAGTCGCAGCTGAAACATGCAAGAATGTGCTGATTCCATTTTATATGAGGTGAGATAAATTAAATAAATTCTACACAAGGCAGTTGAAGACAAGCTTTACTGTTAGAATTCGATGAATACTACCACCTAATGTTTGTTTTTTTGAACGAAGCAGTAGTTCGTTTTCAAATGAATACAAAAAATGGTGTGTAGGCTACAGTGTATAAATTTTTATTGAGAAGTTTTTTCTTCAATCCTGATACCTCTTGCCAATAGGGCTATAAACCGAAGTTTATAATTATGGTTCCCCAAAAAATGATTTGTCTCCAGTGTTCTCTAATGTTACAAGACACCCGAGTCTTAAATTTAGTACAAATATTCCTAATAGCTTGAGTAATGTTTTAGTCTACAATTTTGTATTATTTTTCTCCGGTTTTTGATATTCCGGCAAAATAAAAATTCTAAAAAGAGGATGTGGATGAGAAGGTTCGTTCACGTGCCAGCGTCACGGGGGTGTTGCTGGCATAAGAACATCGCCGGTAACAAACTTTGCCTTCCGTGCTAGGAGTTTCTGGGGTTTCTTTCAGTGATATTTGATTTCTTAAGTTAAGGTTCCCAGTAAATTTTCCTATTTTCAGATTGGCAATACTGGAACTACTCGGAAGCCAAGGTAAGTGTCATGGACGTCGTGGAAATACGTTCTGTGATAATAGGTGCTGTGCAATTACAAAGACTGACATCAATGAAGAAACTAAATTGTGCATTGAGTGATCATGATATTTACGTCAAGTCAATTATATTCAAGGGATACAACCTCTTGAATATTAAAATCACAATTCAAGGTCACGATAGCGCATGATCGCTGAATGAGCTGCCATATTGCTAAAATTTGTTTCTACTTTTCAACACGGAGCTTTACTCCCATGGTGACTAATATCCCAGCGGTGGCCGACTAATCACAAAGCTCCCATCAGTTAGATCAGAACACAATCAGGTGTTTAATGGACACGAAATTCAAAATCATAATTAGGAAAGTCAAGTTTTTAAAAGAAGAAATTCATGAAAAAGAAATGTGGAAAATATGAAACGTGAATTTAAACTCAATGAGACAAATTTGCAGAAGCGAAAAGCATGTTTGAAGGGATAGTTTGTAAATTAGGTAGAACGTGAAGTTTTCATCGATGATACGTTAGGTTTGTCTTGAATGACGATAAAAAGATCGTTGGTAAAAATTTGAAAAAATATCCGGTTTTGTTGTTTTTGGCAAAAAAACTCCCGTTCTTGCGCTTCTTCAGAATAAATTTATAATCGAAATTAACAAGAAAATGAATTGAGAACTTTATAATAATAATGCGTATAACTCAAATTTCGACAACGCATTTTCAGGATCGAAATGAAATTAATATACTTTTGAAATTAAGCAAAGACAACGAATAAAAATACAATTGTAACAGAGAACTGATATGTAAAACTAAAAAATTCAAAGAAAATTACGGTTCCAGTGTTCTCCAAAATTGATTCGAAAACAAAAACAAAAGAGTAATATGTAAAGAAAATTCGAAGCAAAAAATTAATTGAAAACAAAATTAAGAAGAAATGGAAAAGAAACAATTAAGAAACTAGAAAGATTCCCAGTGTTGGTGTTCTTCAAATTTGAAAAAAAATTCAATAAAGCTTTAAAATAATGATGCGTGAAACTCTAAAATTTCAACAATGCATTTTCTTCATCAAAATGAAATTAAAATACTTTAGAGATTGATGGAGAAAAAAGATAATCAAAAGTTGATTTCACATAATTTGAATTGTTCGAAAGTTTTCTATTTTCTTGGAAAATCATACATTTCATCATCATCATTTTTTGATTCTGAAAAATTTTCTAATGAACTCCATTTATTTCTGCACAATTTGCCAAAAAAATAGAAGATTTTCAAATAAATTGAAATATTTGAAATCAACCTTTTATTATCGTTCTCTCCCTTTTTGACCAATTTTGAAAGTATCCCAATTTCATTTTGATTCTGAAAATGCTTCGACAAAAATTTTGTAGATTTACGCATTATTATTCAAGTGTTTCTTTATTTAAAAAAATATATATATTTTGGAGAACACCAAAACTCTATTTCTCCCTGAAAAGTGTACACAGAAAATCATTTGGGACTAACGTACCATAAACCCGTAGGTACTCTTCGTACCACGGCATGGGATGCACACGTTCCGTTCGTGCTGGGTGTGTT
>WSXT02120872.1:0-10948 GCA_011762715.2 Neuroterus valhalla | reverse complement strand
GTATTGGTATTTATACTTTTCCTTCATTTCAGTTTCACTACTTGAATTAGTTATTGTTGACTAATTGAGTGCTAGTGAAAATTGCTCTATGACAATAGCGGATTTCACTAATTGGAATGGTACAAGAAAAGGATTTCACTATCTCAATAGGGAAACAGCTTTCACTAATTCAAAGAGTGAAATTTTCAATATTTCAGATTTAGAGACTGCTGTCCCATAAGACCCCATGCCAAAAATCAGTAACTTTATAGCTGAATATCTTGAAAACTAGTCCCGGTATACATAGCTTCAAAATCTGCACAATCACGTAGGAATAGAATAGAATAGAATAGAATAGAATAGAATAGAATAGAATATTTTGAATTGGAAAAATTCTCATGGCACGCCACGCGCGCCGCTCGCAAGTTGAGCGCATCTAGGGCGCGCGTCATCCGGATCTCGCGTTTTGCGCTCCGCTATGCTTCCGTGCTTGATTCAGTTTACAGTGTTGAATGTTTCCTTGTTTAGAAAGCGGTGTCACGATTAAAACAAAAAATATACGTCTCTTTGAAAAAAAGTCCATATAAAACTTGAAGACCTTTACAAGATGAACAATTTTTCTATTTAATACTCCTTCTTGTCTTTTACTGTTTGGCTGGAAAATGGTATTTTCATATTTTTGTAAGCGCGTTATCGTGATTGAAACAAAAAATATTCGTCTTATCGAAAAATATTCAACAGTAAATTTGTAGATTTTTTCAAGTTGAACAATTTCGGTATTTGTCATTTTTTTCGTATCTCGCATAGTTTTGCTGAAAAATGAAATTTTTTATTTTTGGTAACATTTTTCACGATTCAAACTAAAACTATGAAGCTTATGAAAAAAGTGGTTTCGAGAACATTTTTAGATCTTATTATTATTATACCATTAGGCCAAATCCCTTTCAGGGTAAGAGTAACTCGTTCACGCTTTATCATTGTGAACAAATTACTATTATTGGTTAAGTTGGACACTGAGAAGGTAACCAGTCTCCTGCAGGAATCTGTTTTAAGTTCTTACAAACTGCTCAAATAAGAGCTAGTCGAATTTTGTACAAAATAATTTAGCTTCACTAAAGAAAACTCTGAAATTGGGAGAAAACTCCTAAGTGTAAGGACCCAAAAATACGAATTCTCAATCAAACAAAAAAAATTTTCTAATCAAATTTCAAGGCAAGTTTAAGGCCATGTTAAACATGAGTCACGTGACCCAAATTATCGATTTTTTCGTAACAACTCACGTCCGCAACGAAATAGATATCGAGTTGATTTTTTTGGGAAAGCCTTAGAAACAATAAACTACGTTTTTATACAACATTTGGTTCAAAATTTTGTAGAAAAATTCACAAACAAATTTTTTTTTGAAAATTTTGAGCAAAATGTTGTATACAAACGTAGTTAACTGTTTTCTAAGGCTTTCCTCAGAATATCAACTCGATGTCTATTTCGGTATAGACGTGAGTTGTTGCAAAAAGAAATATGCCGGTAAGGTAGGAATCGCGTAAGTTTAACATGGCCGATGGCCCTAATAAAGAGTAAATATAAGGTACTCATCCTGGTATAATCATCTAGCTCTGTCGACTAAAGATTTTTCTATATTGGAAATTGTCACTTCAACGAAAAAGAATATTGGAAACACATTTCTCGTGAAATGTTGGAAAAATAAACGCATATTTTCTTTTCCGGCCTTAAGGGGGAACGCCACTGTGACGGGCATAAAAAAGGCCGATTTTTGTGGATTTTTTTTTTTTTGTAAGAACTAATGATTATTTGAGGATCGGACAACAATCAATTTATCAAGTATATATTCAACTATGTTGATGTAAATTTTTATTGAAAAATATCGAAAATTAACAAAGTTATCCAAATAATTGTAACGACATGAAATAAAACATGACGTCATCTGGTGGCAGCGATACAGCAATGAATTATTATCTGAAATCAAAAAACCAAAAATATTATTTATCTGCACGACAGTGGATATCGTTGTACGTAGCCGATTTTCAAAATTCTGAAAATTACTATTTTTTAAGACATTTTGAGAATATCAAAAAATATCAAAAGCACGAAATAAAATTCAAATCGCCGCCATTTTGTGAGAAAAATTATTTTGGAAAAACGGCTACGTACAGCGATAGCCACTATCGTGCAGATTAATAATATTTTTGGTTTTTTGATTCATTGCTGTATCGCTGCCACCAGATGACGTCATGAATACATACCTAATAAATTGCTCTATGTCCGATCCTTAAATAATCATCCCTCCTTAAGAAAAGAAAATTCACAAAAATCGGCTATTTTTAGACCCGTCACAGTGGCGTTCCCCCTTAAAAAAGTGTGCCAAAGTTGGCCAAAGCACAATCTAATATGATCATTCTTTCGAGAGTTATCGAGTCTACAGATTATACAGACAGGTAAAAAACGTTTTTTCTGACTCAAGGGGCTCAAAACGTGGAGATTTGATTAAATCCGAGAAAGCCAATTTTCGCATAAAACCAGAATGTAAAAAAAATCGTAGCACGAACACGTGGAACACGTGGTAAATGTTGGAGTGATGGAACTGGAATGAACTGGAAACACAAAGTTGAAAGCGCACATGGCGCATGCATGTTTCCTTGTTTACATAAAAAACTCTCTGTAATCTGAAATGGACTGAATAATGCAACGCAATGTCTCGTTTAATTGTGAAAAATTTGCCCAAAAGTGTAAGTACAGCTTCCAATAATCAGAAATATCAAGTTTAACGTTTAATAAACCGAAGAAACCTCACTTAACCTAAAAAAAACTAACATCCATTATTTTGGCAGGTTACTGAGGCAAAATTAAAAGAACATTTCGGTAAAGAGGGTACAATTACTGATGTCCAACTCAAGTATACCAAGGATGGCGTATTCCGAAGATTTTGTTTCATTGGATTTAAAACTGAGGAGGAGGCAAAAAATGCTGTTGAATACTTTAATGACACTTTTGTCGACACGTCAAAAATTTCTGTAGAATCATGCGCCAAACTAGGTACAAAATTACGCCTGTTATCGTGTTAAATTTTTTAATACTAAAAAACGTATAGATTGAACACATTCTCAATTTTCCTGAGTACCTAGACTTGTATACTTGTAGTATACAAAGATTCATCTTTTTTCGTATTGTACATCGTGTTTCAGAGTTTAGCATGTATGTATCAAATTATTATTGTAGATATTTATATATTTTAGAATTTGTATTCTTCTCAGCCTAATTTATGATGATAAGTAACATTTCGAATCTATTTTAGGCGATCCTTCAAAGCCGAAATCTTGGAGCAAGTATGCAATAGACAGTTCCGTTCACGAAAAACTTTCAGACTCAAAGTCTGATAAAACAGAAGAAAAAACTTCATTAAAAAATAAGAAGTCGAAGAAGGAAAAGAAGAATAGGGAAATCAAAGAGATTATCAAGAAGGTATTTAACTATTTTTTCAATCGCCTTGGGAAACTTTTCTGGAAATTAAGGAATATTCTTTTCAGCACAAAGATGATCCATTATTCGCCGAATTTCTCGAAAGCCATACCACTAATGCAGATAAAAAATTGTGGAGTAACGAAGCTCAAACCTTACTTACTGAAATCGAAAAAAGTAGCGAAAGTGACAGTGAATCTGATAAAGACGATTCCAAGGAAGTCAAGGAAAAAGATGATGAGAAAAAACTTGATTTTGAGGTTTCATATATTTCCTATTCTATAAGATTTAATTGATTTAAAATTGAATTCTTAATTTCCAATTTCTTTTATAGACCTTTCAAACTTTGAAGAAGGCCAAAGAAAATAAAAAACCGCCTGTTAAGTTCTTTACTGTGAAAGTTCGTGGTTTGAGTTACAATCACAAGAAAAAGGATTTAAAGCAGTTTTTTAAACCCTTGAAGCCAAAGTCGATTCGTGTACCTCAAAATATAAGGGGAATCGCTTACATAGGTTTCAAAACTGAAAAACAGATGAAGCAGGCTTTGAGTAAACACAAAAGTTTTTTAGGTAAATATCAAATTTAAGTTATGAGATTAAATCGTAACTAGTCTTAATCAATCCTTATCTTATGTATCTAAGTGTGACAGTTCCACAATATTTTCTAGATGGAAAACAAATATTTGTAGCCAAATATGAACAAAAAGATGATCAGGAAGTTGAAAAGAGTGGTAATAAAGTTGACATCAGATGGAAAAAACAGGCGGATGCTCTCGCAGATGAAGAAAACATTGCAGAGTCTGGAAGAATGTTTCTTAGAAATTTATCATATGTGACAACTGAAGATGACGTTAGAAAGCTATTTGAAAAATATGGTACTTTCTCGAAACTATTCTGCAATTTTTCAATTCCTAATCACTCGGATTTGTAATTTTACTTTTTCCCCACAGGTGATTTGACTGAAGTTAATTTACCTATTGATAAAACTACCAGAAAACCAAAAGGATTCGGAACTGTGACTTTTATGCTGCCAGAACACGCAGTGAGAGCTTATTCAGAATTGGATGGCTCAATATTGAATGGGAGAATGCTTCATATTTTGCCTGGAAAATCAAAACCATCTCCAGATGACTTGCTTGACAATGGTTTGCCTTATTATTTATTATAATAATTTTCTTTTGAATTTTCAACACTCATCATGTATTTTGAATTAAAGTGAAATAATTTATGTGCTTCTGTATAGTTCATCAGGTTTGATAATTTCTTATTCTTTTCTAGAGAATTTGAGTTACAAAGAGAAGAAGGAACTAAAAGCAAAGGCGACGGCTGGTTTGTCCCACAATTGGAATTCTCTCTTCTTAGGGACTGACGCCGTCGCTGAAGCGATGGCTGCAACTTACAATACTACAAAAGAAAAAGTACATACTCTTTTGAGAGTTTAAAATTATCCGAGAAATGAAATTTATATTAATTGTTCGTTGGAAAAGGTTCATACTCGATCATAAAATATGTTATCAATTCCAGATTCTCGAAGATGGATCGAAAGGAATAAGTACGGCAGTGCGACTCGCTTTAGGAGAAACCCAACTAGTAGAGACCACAAGGAAATTTTTAGAGGAAAATGGAGTCTGTATAGATGCTTTTAATCAGGTATGAGAAAAGTGAACTCTAATAATTTACTAGTATATCATACAATTACATTAACTAACTTTAAATAATCAATCAATCAAAGCCTCCAAAAAAGAGATCAAAGACTGTGATCCTCGTTAAGAATTTACCAGCGCAAACAAGGCAAGAGGAAATTTTAGAGATTTTCTCACATCATGGAGAAGTTGGACGTGTTGTTTTGCCGCCAGCAGGAATCTCAGGTTAATATCATCTACATTCTTATTTGTTTAATTCTATGATTAAGTTCAATCTTTTCAATTAAACCAACTCTTACAGCAATTGTCGAATTTTTTGAACCGTCCGAGGCTCGAAAAGCATTTACGAAATTAGCTTACTCGAAATTTAAGAATTTACCACTCTACTTGGAATGGGCACCTGACAATAGTTTTACTCCTTCAAGTACTTCTGAAAAGGTTTACACAAGTTCCGAGAAATCAAAGAAAGTGGGCAAATCACAGAATGCAATAGATGAAGTAAAAGAGGAAAATGAAACCAAAGTAGAGAAAAAAGAAGAGGAAGAAGACGAAGATGATGAGGAGCCTGAACCAGATACAACTTTGTTTGTAAAGAATTTAAACTTTTCGACAATGGATCAGGACCTAAAAAAGGTAATTTTAAATAAGTGTTTTATTTTTGTATTCGAATATAAGAAATATAAAGATATTTTGAACAGCATTTCGGCCGGTGTGGTCCAATCCACTACGCAACCGTTGCTACAAAAAAAGATCCAAATAATCCCAGCGCAAAGTTATCCATGGGCTATGGATTTGTGAGGTATAAATACAAAGTTCATACAGATCGAGCTTTGAAAGAATTGCAAATGACTAACTTGGATGGGAAAACACTCGAGCTGAAAAGATCAGAAAGAACATTGCAGTAAGTCAAACTATACAGTAAATAAACTATACGGTAATTTGGAGTTGTATACCATTTTAAATAATTTTATATTTCTCGATAAAAAGGAGTGATGTTCAGTCAGCGAAGAAAAATTCAAAGGTCACTCCGCAAACCGGAACTAAAATTTTAGTACGGAATATACCATTTCAAGCAAACGCTAACGAAGTAACTCAGTTGTTCAAGTAAGAAATTACTATTTTTTTAAATAATACACTTAAATGATAAATCCTACCGGAGGAAATTTTATAATTTAAATTTGTGCAGGGTATTTGGTGATTTGAAAGCTGTGAGGCTGCCAAAAAAATTGGTTGGAGATGAAAAGCACAGGGGATTCGCTTTCGTTGAGTATTCCACCAAAAAAGATGCAAAAGTAAGTTTTTCTGCCTAATAGTCTATTATTACATATTTTTCGCCTTTTGTTTTTGACCAATAAAAGTCTTCCATTTTATTGGAACCTACTAACATTTGCTAATCAAACTTCTTATGCTTTGATTTTTGGGGACTTTTTTGTTTTCCAAAAAAAATCTTCAAAATGCCGAGTATGAACTACTGAAGAAAATTGTAATAAAATGAGAGATTAATTTTAAGCTATTCTTATTATACTATCGTTCGTAACTGGACATTTAAGAGTTCTCGGAGCGGAAACATTACCAAATTATACAATCAGTTTGATTGAATATGCTTGAAACTGATTCGAATCAGGCTTAACCTTCGAATCTATTTTGGAACAGTTTTTCGTTGGGTTTCACATCTTTGAAACTGATTTCAAACGTAATTCAATCGAGTTCAACCGTGTTTGAATTAGATTTCATAAGATTTGGTAAGATGTTCGAAACAAAGTTAAAACTAATTTTGAACAGATTAAACAATTGAAGGTCTGGATGCAAAAAGGGGATAATATCAGAAATTCAGCTATGTCCCTTTTTTGCATCCAGACCCTCAATTATTACAGCAGTACGAACGAGGATGAAAATAGTTTTCAAATGGGTGTTGACTGGATTTGATCAGAAGAACTTACTATTTCGTTCTCTACTTTTACATTTTTAAATTAGAATAAGTGGTCATAAGTTTTATCCGTTAATTAGGTGGCTTTCAAAGCACTGTGCCAAAGTACTCATTTATACGGTCGACGTTTGGCTCTCGAATGGGCACAAAAAGAAGAGGGAATCGAGGATATCAGGAAACGCACAGTGAAACATTTCCATGCAGGTAGTTGAGAAAATTAAAATAAGAGTTCAGAATACTGAAACATAAAAATATCCTTATACTGTACACTTCCAAATCTATTACAGAAAAATCGGATAAGCGATCGAAAAAAGGAAAGGTTGATCCTGAATCTCTAGGCCTCGAAGAGAAACAGGAAGAGGACATGTGAAATTCAGTGTACATTCTTCTGAGAATTTGCTAAATTTATTGGATAAAAATATTTTATTTAAGCATCTCGTAACAACTGTATGTATAAGAATTCCATATATGTATTGAGATTTGTCATATGAAGATTCGACTGACCAAGAGAAACGGTAATGGTAATATTTTGTAAATATCGACAATATTCTGTGAATGGCATACATTTACCTATATAAAGAGCGACCGTTGGCTATTGAGGATAAACCAGTCAGATTTTTTTTAAGTATAAGGACTATAATAAATATAGGAACAATAATGAAAGAGATGGGAAAGAATCTACGAATCTAGATTTCAAAATGAGGCATAAACGTTTATAACGTTTCCCCTCGAGCTCTTCATTGTCAACCAAAAATTATGAAACGCCCCCTACAACAACTACAACAACACATCGTCAGAATCATTAAACTGTTTTTTTCGTTGTTATTGTTGTAATTTATGCTAATAAATTTAATTGTATACAATTAAATCCTGGTCAATTTAATTCTAAATTTCAAAGGATCGGCGCATAGTCTTCTGGATGAAAGCAACAAACTGAAATGTAGCCTAGGGTCAACTCAAGTTATCATTGCCAACCAAATTCCAATTTCATAAATCACAGAATCTTACACAGCGAGTATTTATACTTTTTTCAGAGCAATTTTCAGAAAAATCTTGCAAATATATATTATTATACACGTATCATCTACCACGAAACTTGAAACTGATTCCCGACAAGTTTCTGCAAAGTGCAGACTTTCTCCGTTCCCGGCAAGCTGAAATTATTTTATTTTTCGGTAAAAAAGGTGAACTCGTGAGCCCTGGTTGATTCGCTGTCAATACAATAATTTTCAGTAACACATGCAGTAACGGCGACAACCAGCAGATTATATTCAGCACCACATTCACGCTTGCAGGGGCAGCCAGCTGCCGAAAAACATTGCTTCATTTGTCTTTAAACAAAGCTGCTGCTGAATAAAACCATCGCTATCACGTGTGAAGGTTTTTTCCTTTTCTCTTGAAGCGCTCCTCTAGATATCCCGGAATCTGGAAATAGTTTAAGATTGGAATTACAGCTTATCTCAATCATCAGGATGTCGATCAGAAACCAGGATTTTCATCTATTACAGAAAGTTGGACGTAGTCGTAGTTGACGTCAACTTTCAGTATGAGTGGGAGCGAAGGACCTAATTGACAGGGAAATGTAATATAATGCAGCACTTGCAAGCAGAGCGTTCTATTTTCAAATTATAGAAATTTTGCGATTTTTATTTTAAATTAATCTCTGAATACTTTCAGGATAAAATTTAAAGTTTATTGTTCGACGATTCTGATTAATTTGTTAATTTTCATCATTGCCATTTCAAACTATTCAAATGTTAACTCTTCTTCATCAAATTTGAAATGGTGCAAGTATTATTCATGTTTTAACTGAGAATTTTTCACGTTTTTACAAATACAAATCAAAATCTTTTTCTGAGAACATAAACATAAAAAACTTATATCACTAAAGAATGAAGCGCTTCAAAATATAAAGTATTTAGGATTATTTAATCTAAAATTGAAAATGTTTAAAAAATATTCCACATGGGAACAGTACTAATTGATTAAACCAAATTCATGGGTACAAAATTGTACATGAGACAACTGTACAGAATCGGTCGGTAAAATATGCAAAATGCAGCAATCTTGACTTAGAATTAGTTCTTCCAAGCCCATTTCATAAAAACATAATCTAACATACAAAAACTTACTCTTTGTCAAAATGGAAGAAGATTGCGTGAATAATATACAATTCATGGAGCATTTTCCTATAAAAACGACTATTTTCTCTGAAAATTGGCCCCTTAACTAAATGAATTTTTCGTTGATAATTTGTTATTAACTCGGAATATTCAAAACTTCAATTGGAAGAAACAGGACGTTTGAAGTACACCGTTTGCGAAATCGACACTCTGGTTGGGTTATCACTAGACTCGGAAATCGATCAGAATATCAAAAAAAAAAAAAAAATAACACGAGTCCCTTCCTAACAGTTTTCAACTCCACACTTTATTATCACGAAAATATGGATTCTCCCAACTCTAATGAAAAAAAGTACATTTTGCAATTATAATCATGATACGCAGTTAACAAATTGTGTTATACACAAATATTAATAACAATCATCCAGAGTCAAGAGCTTTGAGAAGTACACATTTTTTAAAGATTCTAGCCGTTGACTCTGACCGTTTTTCCACCGATCGCGTTAATAATGAACATAAAAACCTATTAGAGCAGGTTATTATAAACCAAATGGATCTTCACCAATCGCGAAATGTTATCGCTACAGATTCTCTATGACATAATTTCTGCGACGACCTACAGTTGTTGATTCCAGTTAAAGCAGTAGAAAAATACAGTAGAAAAGAACATATATAAAAAATATTGTAGTAAGCTCAGGTACTTGCATTGATTATTGTACAATAAACATTATTATCGTTCATAGACTTTCACGAACAGGAGAACATCTTTCGATATCAGGCCGTAGAAAGTAAGCCTTAATTTTCTCGGACATGTAAACTAATTCTGCCAAGTTAAATCTACAATTAGTTACACACTAGTTATAAACATCGATCAGAGTTTCGAGGAAACTGTAATTCATTTTGAGATAATTCCAGAGTTTTCACTTGCACTTTGTTAGGCACAATATCATGATCGTTGTTGACAAGCCTCGATAGTGATAATTTCATCTAGAGTTCCATGCATAGAGGAAATTTTTTTAGGGAGATAAGTGCGATATACAAGCTAGAGTTCGATTTGGCACAGGGAGATGGAAAGCTTTTTTATCGCACTGGTGGTACAAGTTGGATAGAAAAATGATCATTAAAATATGAAAGTTACGACAAATGATCGAGTGCTTTTAGCATTCAAACTGACAGGCTGAACTAGAAGACTAAGAAAGATTTTTTTCAGCATTTCTCAAGGAAAAAGTCGTATTATATCTAAACTGCCTCTACCTTTGGTTTTGGTCGATGTGTGTCGACCGCCTCAATAGGGAGACGAATGTTTTCCACCTTGCAACCATAAGCCACTGGAGTTAATTTTATTACCGTGTGCAGTGGCACTTGCAGGTATGGCAGTTCATCTGAAATTGGAAAGAAAAGTAATTTAATTAAGCTACTGCTTCAAATCGCAATATTCGATATTTTTAGGGATACAAACCAGCAAGAATGTTTGCAAACATTTGAATGTTTACAGATGAGGAAATAATTTTACTGTAAAGCAGCAGTTATTTGAGGGCACCTAATATTTAAAAAATAATCATTTTCATTAATATTCAACAGAGGTTGATAGGCAATGAAAACGTATCAGAATCGGCATTAAATGCAATTTCATTCATAGGCAATCCTAATTTTCCAACATGATTCTCGCAATTTTTTTCTTCAATTTCTACAATGAATTCAACTTGTTAACATTGAGACAAATCAAGTCAAGTGGGCACCCTAATTTCCAGCCCAAGCAAATGTTATAAAATGATTATTTCAATCGAATCTTCACACTATCAG
>WSXT02120861.1:0-10948 GCA_011762715.2 Neuroterus valhalla | reverse complement strand
GCCACGTGGTTTATGGAAGGCCCCTTACAGGGAATTGTATGAGATTCGGACAAAGTTAAAGACTGTTTGAGCGATTTCTTCAGGAAGCTGTGTGAAGGTGAAGCTATGGAATATAACCATAAAACAGATGAGGATACGTTAAATTCGATTGTAGGTGACAATCGGTATCGACGAAATTATTCCCTTTATTAAAAAACTGAAGAATAGTAGGACTGCCGGTGTGGATATTACATCTGAAATGCCTAAGTTCTGTGGCGGATATTTCTTTGTGTGGCTGTGTGAATTTATGAATATGCGTGCTGTGAACAGCGAATTTCCGAATGATTGAAGGAAGGCGATTATCATCACAATCTACAAGGGAAAGGGTGATCAAGGCAACTGTAATAATTATAGAGCAATTAGCCTACTAAGTACTGTGGGCAAAATATTTACCAAAATAATCATCAATAAAGTCATAGGAGTAACAAAGGAAAGGATCAGGAATGTTCAATGTGGATTCATGCCCGGGATATCATGTGCAAATCAGATATTTAGCTTGAGATGGATCACAGAAAAAGCTTCAAAAAACAAAAAAGTTTTCTGTTCATTTGTTGGGTTGGAAAAAGTTTCCGACGAGGTAGATAGAGCTAAACTTATGGAAGTCTTGAAAGAGTATGGAGTGACTGGTTGGCTTCTGAAAGCATTACAAGCAATATAAGATAGTAGTAAAAAGGGTATGAGAGAAAATGGACAACTGAGCGATTTGTTTGATATTAACCAGGGCGTTAGGCTCTCTTTGACGAAGAAGGTGTTGATCGTGGGACAGTGATAGTGGACAGAATCAGTCTATTATTTGCAGAACATGATGAACAGACTGGATACCAGCATGAAGAGCATGGGTGCTGATTTTACGTGAATAAAACCAAAATTATTGTGTTTGAATGTAAGGTAGAGAAAAATGCAATATTGCCCTAAATGGAGAGAGGATGGAACAAGTTAATAACTTCGTATATCTTGGAAGTTTCTTCAATGCTGACGGGGAGATAGATGCAGAGATTTCCAGACGTATAAATGAGGGTAGGAAGAGGGTAACAAATAAAGCTCAAATTGCGATATCGACGCCTCCATTCAGTATAATATTCAGTAAATTATCGAGATGAACATGAAAAATCGCAATTAAAGTAGGAATTGTTTCATGCTTATCAATCGCATACCGATGAAGCACACTTTGTTGGATCAACCGTCTGACCGTGTGACGCGTGTGTACTGTGACCAAAGAGCGGGCAATGTCGTGGCACGAAATTGAATCGGTTTTCGCAGGGTGGAGTAACGATTTTCCTCTTTTTATTCCCCTTTGCTCTTGTTCGCCGCGCCTTTGAGTTGGAAATAGATTTAGGAAGCATCGAGCAATGCAACTGAAAGCTGAGGGCTTGCCAAGACTCAGTGCATGAATGAGTTAGCTGCAGGCGAGTACATCGCACGTCACTAATTTATAGCGACGCGCCAGACGAGCACGTTCAAGTAAAACTGCAAGACGTTGTAAAGCGATTTCTCAAGCAATACGTCCTTCTACTCTCTAAATTTCAGTCCTCTCGATACATCCGATTGAAATGACTCTCTATGAGTTTTTCAGGAGCTGCTGTAGCATTTTGATTTACGTGTCACTATTAGAAGCACTGTCTATAAAAAACAATGGGACACAGAAGACTTTCGTTTAGCTGAACCGCTACACGACGTAAACATTCGTTTAGCTGAACTCGGGAGAAATTTTCACCACTGTCCCCCTCCGCATGTGTGTCTCTGGAGGTGACTTCTAATTGGTTGCTATCGTCAGTTGCTTCCTTCTGGGGGTAGAAGGGGCCGCTCGAGTTCAGCTAAACAAGCGAGGAAGCGTTCGGATGAATAAGGTTCAGCTAAACGGAAGTCTTCTGTACTTTCAGTTTGATACTAAAATTCAGAAGCAAACAACTTTAAAGTGATACGTGAAGAAAAATACAGGTCCAAATGCTTTCCAAATTTAAAAAAGAATGAAATATAATGTTTAAAAATGAAATAAACCTCCATTTTTCCCACTCGAAATTATTTAGGTACGATGAAAATTTGTAAGTTTTAGGTATTTGCTGTGATACAGTTTTAGATTATTCAAATTTCAATACCACGAATAAATCAGTTCTACTGAATTTTGCAGCTTCAAATATGTATTAGTTTTTTTCTGGATTCTTTCAAGTACCTTATTTCTCTGAACTTATTTTTCTTTTAATTACTCTAAAGACAGTCACATTCATAAAACTCTTCCGAACCCTAAACTTCTCTATTTTCTACACATTCCTGACTGAGAGTCGCGTGAAGTGAACGGAACGTAATCTAATCTTAGGCGAAGGCTCGGTCATTCAAGTTCGGCCATAGAATAGAATGAACGGGTTGTTGAAGAGAAAAGGGGAGAAATCGCGGAACGTCTGCATCGTGGAACGTCAGGAATCAGCGGCAAAGAAAGAGAGAATCAAAACTTCTTTGAGGTTCTCAGAATGGTGTTTCAAATCCACTTGCTCGCAATGCTATAAATCACTTTTTTCAAAGATCAAACTTTAAATAACAATCATTCCAAAATTTCTTGCAATTTTGAAATAATAAAAAATTTTTTGTTTGAAACGATAAAAAGTGTACAATACAAGCTGAAAAAATGTGTTTTTTTTCCTGTTTCAGAAGAAGAACCACATGAAAATAGCAGAATCAATGGAAACCATTCATCAGCGTTGCGGGGAAGTCCCGTGACCTTAAATTCCCGCGGGACTCCACCTTCGGCTAATTCCGGCCACCTAACTGCCTTGCACTCCACACATCAACAGCATCACCATCACAATAATCATGACAACATGCCTAATCATCTGGATAATCACGACTCCAATCACACACAATCTAATATTGTTTACGTGGACGTCGAGTCGGGATATGACAATAAGAAACCCCGGAATGGGTAAGTATCGACTATTCAAGTCATAAAACAAAAGAATTATTAGTATTATACCATTAAGCCAAATATTATTGGTTAAGTTGCACACTGAGGAGGGCACCAGTCTCCTGCAGGAATCTGTTAGAAATTTCTACATAACTGACCAAACAAGAACTAGTCATGTTATAAACAAAATAATTCAGTTTCATTGAAAATAAAAATAGAAAATAGATAATTGAATTTTCTCATGACCACGAAAAATATGAAATTGCAACAGAAAAACAATTCATCCACTAAAAAAGAAAAGAATTTAGTCCAACCACAAATGATGAATCTATCCTTTTATCGAATAAAATTGAAGGGCAGGCAAAAATAATTTCTTCATCCTTGAATATTTATGCAGCTTCGACGATTTGAGATTCTTCTATATTGAAAATTTTTACTTTTCCCAACAAAGATTAGAACACGTATTTTAAAAAACACTGGAAAAATAAATGCATCTCAAATATAAAAAAGAGGAAAATGAAGGCAAAGTGTATTATATACTATGAGAAACGACTACTAAATGGTACCCTTCCTCTCAAATGGTTTTTTTAAATCGCTTTAACGTTTCCATATTGTAAAGTGCCGTCCAAGTTCTAAGTCTCGAGCGTTTGCATTCATTAAGTTTTTCCGAAGTTTGCAACTATGCATGTTTCAATATATAGTCGAGCTGCAGTCTAGACTTGCAGAACTTGTAGTTTGAACTTGAAAATTTAGCATACTCGTTTTGCTAGTGTGATATCCGAGTTCTCAGGTTAGTTTTGCGTTCTAGGTTTTAGATTAAATTTAATTTTGGCCGTTTCTGATAATCACAAAAATTCGTGATTAATAGCAGATTTAACGATGTAGGCTATTGATTACGAAATTTCCGTATAAATAGCCAATTCAACAACTGAACTATTTATACCTACATTTAGGGATCAATAAAATCTTAATATATGTTACCTACCTATAAATACGGAAAATGGTATTCTCTAGCGAAAGAATGTGTTTACGTAGCTATTAATAGGAGATATGTGACCTAAGTTATTTCTGTGACCTGTCAATAGGAGCGCCTTCTCCCTCCTGGGACGTTGGGAATGGGGATGTTATGTGACCTGAGTTATTTCTGTGATCAGTCACAGTGAAGCCTTCCCGCCCCTCCCCATGCATTCTTTTCTCTAGAGAATATCATATCCCGTTTAATAACAAGGTCTGCACATTTTTCGTATCAAAGGCTTGATTAGAACTTCAATCTATTCAACCCGAAATCTATTCAATCTATTTCCCAAAATTTCAATTTTTTTCATAGAGAATAACATTTTCCATATTAATGGCTGGGTAAATATATTCTTTTTTCGAGCATAACATTTTTTGTATTAATGGATTGGTAGATAAATTTTCTTCTTTAGAGAAAAACGTTTTACTAGCTAGGTAAAAATGTTGAGCTTTTGATCCCGAAATTTAGGTATAAATAGTTCATAATTGCTGAATTGGCTACTCGCACGAAAATTCCGTGATTAATAGCCCAGATCAGTGTATTGGCTATTAATCACGAAGTTTCGTGATTATTATACACTCCCTTAAATTTGAATTCCGTTTTTGGAAAAAGGTCATCTTGAAATGCATTGGAATATTCCACCATCTCTGTATTTGGAAATTTAGCTCATTCGAATACACGCAGGAAAAAACTCTTCATGAAACAGAAAAAAAATCCGTTTTCCTTGGATATTCATGAAAATTGTATTGATTCAACAAAACATTTGATCAACTTTATCAATTTTTTGTTCGAACCAACCGAATGCTCTAAATACCATCAGATTTGGTTTAAACAATCAGAAAATTTATTTGAGTGGACTAAAGTTGAGCCTACCAACATTTTGTTGATACTATCATCAAGAATTTCTTTTTCTAAGGTATGTAGCCTTTAAATTTTCTACGAGTAGAAACAAATTGAGCGGAAAAAAGTGGTTAGCTTACATGTAAAGTGAAGACAATATTAGCGTTTATGGCAATGTTTTATGTGATGATTCTTCTTTAACTACCTTTTTTCACCTATGATTTTTTTGCAAATTGTTCTTCTAACAAACGTGAAGCCTGTTTTCATATAATTCATTTTCCTCTCCAAATGAAATCGTTATCCCTTCAAATCTAAATTTCAAGAGTTATTTTCTTTCTCAGAATCGACGCCATCTTTCTGATACGAACAAAAAATTGCTTTACCCCTATCACAATGCGATAATTCTTCAATTTTCAGAAAGAAATTTTTCGCGTATATTTTTCGAATCAATGCCTAATCAAAAAATCCTAAATATATTTTTTTCTTCACTTAGACCATGCGTGATTCGTTCTGGTACGAGGGAAGTGCACAACAAATTGGAAAAGAACAGGCGAGCGCATCTCAAAGAATGTTTTGAGATGCTGAAAAAACAACTACCTTCACAGGACGAAAAGAAATCGTCGAACCTTTCCATTCTCCACGCTGCGATTAGACACATTCAGGTATGTATTGAATATTACGGAATTGTATAAATTTGAACTTTTACGATAAGAAGCGTAACCAGGGTGGCAACTTGACCGGGAAATGACCGGGATTTTTATTGACCGGGAAAAGATCGGGAGTTCAATTTAAAAACCGGCAAATTACTTGACATAACGTAGACAATTCAAAATGTTACCGTGAAAATACGAGAAATTACCACTTTCTTTTCATAAGTTAAAAAGAAACCTTATAATTTGATTTAAAGAATGTAACGTTCCTTTAGTCCGATTCTGACAATTTTTAAATACTATATCCATACTTAATGTTGCTCTGTGAGATTTGTTTAGCTGACTCAAGTTTGATAATCAAATTGATGATAGCCCAAACATACAGAAAGAATTTTTTCCCCAATTTTTTCAACAACAAAAAATGTATTTATCACGTTTTATTTGCTTGCTCCTCATTTATCTGACTTAGGACAGGGAATTTCAGGAAATAATTATAGTTTTTATTTTAGGGCAGGGAGTTTTAGTAAAGACACATAATTTCACTTGGAACAGGGAATCTTTTACATGGAACGGGAACAGGAAGGTCGAATACTTCCAATTATTCGAATTGAAAAAAGAGGACATTCAGAAAATTGCTCTTCCAGATTAAAATTCGTCAAAATTTGAAAGTCCCCTCTTCATAATTTTAAATGAAGAAAGTACTTCAAGCAGTTTTTAGAGCAGAAGTAGTATTTCGAATGAGAAATATTTCTAAATTATAATATAAAACTTGCTTACATTATTATTGTTACTACTTTGTTAAAAATCAATTCCTCTGTTTTTGGATTAGATTCAAGTATTCAGTTGAACATTGATTTTAGAATTAAATTAGAAATCAATCTGTATGATTCAAAATTCACATTTTTTTGCATAAAATACATTTATTTCAGTTGAAGATTCATCATTTTACCTGAGAATTCAGCAGTTGGGTTGCAAATTAATTTCTCTAACTAGAAATTTAACTGCTTCATCCTTAGTGGAAAATGATCTTTCATGATTCAAAATTCAACTATTTGAATGAAAATTTGTCTTTATGGATTGATTAATTAGTTCGTTAAAAATCCACATATTTTGTTGAAAAATTCATTTTCGGTATGAAATTATCTTTTTCTCCGAAAGTTACTTTTCTTGTTCGAAAATTCTCCTTTACGATTAACCTGGTTGAAAACTCTTATGTTTCGTTCAAAATTAATTTTTGAGACAAAAATGTAACTATTCTATTTTTTGTTGGAAATGATTATCTCTACATGACAAAATTTAACTATTTTGTTGAAAAGTTGTATTTTTTTGATTGAAAATAAATTTTTGGTCCAAATTCCAACTATTCTAGTAGAGGGTCCATCATTTCAAGTAAAACTCGGTTTTCTGCTTTGAAATTCAACTGCTACAGTTAAAATTTACAATTTCATTTGAAGATTGATCATTTTGGTTCAATATCGATTTGTTTGAAAGTTATTTTTTTATACAAGCTCATTTTTTTTGTCATAGGTAATTTTTGCAATTACGATTTCCATAGTTGTAGTTGGAAATTCGTTTGTTTGGTTAAATTCAAAATTTGAGTAATAAAATTTTGCTTGACAATATTTTGTATTTTTTACTAAAAATTAATTCATCTGTTTGAAAATGTAACTCTTTCAGTGGATGATTCTTTGTTTGACTTAAAAACTCTTATGTTTGCTATGAAATTAGGTTTTTAAATTAAAAAGGTTACTGTTCCATATCCAATTGAAAACAATTATTTTTAATGTTCAAAATTCAACTATTTTGTTAAAACGTTGTATTTTTGGATAAAAAATTAATCTTTCTATTTTTTATTAATCTCCTTGTTTGAATATTTACCTTCATGGTTGAGAATTGAAGTGCTCTAGTTGAATATTTATCATTTTATGTAGTTGAAAATTCATTTTCTTGGTTTGCATTTTAAACTCTTCCAGTTGAAGATTCATAATGTTATTCGGAAATTCATCACTTTGGTTGAAAAATGAACTATTTTGTTAGAAATAAATTTTTTATTGTTATCGGAGATTGATTTTCCCAGTATTGAGTTTAACTGTTCCAACTTTTGTTAAAAGAATGATATTTTTTCGTGGAAAATTTGAGTATTTTTTTCAAAATTAATTTATTTTGCAATTCTCGATTTGTTTTGTTAAAGTATTCAGAATGAATGTCACGAATTGAAATAAATGTTTGCGTTTTTCGACAAATATGAATATGTTACTTTTAGTTGTCCGGGAAAATTGAAAAACTTGACCAGAAAAAACCGGGAAATGACCGGTAATTGGAAATCGACTGCCAAATCGACACCCTGGTAACGTAATTCGTCTAAAAGCCTTTCTTCTGCCAAATACAAGGATTGTATATACAGATTTATTGTATAAGTTGACTGTAAGAGAGTTGGAGAGAGAGAGAGAGAAATTGACTTAGCCTTAAACACTTGCAAGAAGTTCCGTGAGGAAAATATAGACATAGAACAAACTAACATAATGATGATGACTTGATGAAAGACCTAGAGAGGTTCTTGACTCCTAGATGCATATTTAGACCACACGTTTTACGTAACAAGAATCATTGCTTCTGATCACAAGACTTATTAACTTCAACATCAACACCCAAGTGACTTATGAATCTTAATCCTTCATCTTAAGAGGCAAAGTTTTAAAACTAATTTTTTTTTGTATTCTTCATAGTCACTTGTTTGTTTCATAAAAATTCCATTACTTCACAGTCAGTGGTGCCAAGAATTTTATTGACTCTGGTCGGAAATATGTGATCAACGTATCTGTGGAATGAGGCACATTATTTTTAATTATTTCTTACACTGAATTCAATTCTGTCCTTTAACTTGTCGTTAGATAGTCAGTTTAAGAACCTGGATTCGCGGATATCTTTAAAACGTCAGGTATATCGAAAAGTGGATATGGTCTTTGGATTTAGGAATAATAGATCAAAATCGTTTCCCATATAAAAAAAAACATGATCTGTTCAATTTTGCCTTAAGTTCAAACATTTTTCCGTCACATTTTGCCGACCAGTGTAATTAGAACCTGAAAAGAACATTTTGTTTTAATTTCAAGTTCTTCAAAAGATGCTTCACAATCATTCAAGCTTGAAAGATTTCCAAATTCATTTAATTAATTATCGGAAGCTTTGTCATCTATATTACGCAATTAGAATATTCCTGGAAACTGTTTAGCTTCTTGGTTCACTCGGTGCGATTGGTACGCGAAAAAATTCGTTACGTAAGGGGTTTTGACGATTAAGATTTTCCCTTTCAAGGTTGGGGTTACCGATTTATGCTCAACAACCATGTCCAAATTGCTGTTGTAATCACAATTAATGTTATTGATACGAAAAGTGGAGGTACGGGTGAATTTACGCCGTAGCTACCTCTTGTTTAACGGTACTTTGCCTTACATGACAACTGGATGAGCGACACAATTACGCTAGGCAGACACTTGGAGAAATGTGCCGTTCATTCGAGAAACTATTTTTGCTTGTCTAGAATATTCTGCTCTACAATAATCCATAATTATATGTTATTAGACGTCTGATGGATAAGTTTATTGAAATGTAGTAACGTTCTCTTTCCATTCAAACCACCCATCTAGTTTCTTACTCCAATCAAAGATTCATTTTTCAACTAACTGTCCAAATTTTTGGAAAAATATAACTTGGCAAAAACGAGGAGCTGTTACACAACCGAATTCAGGTGTGCTGTTATTTTTGAATATATCAAAAATATTTCAATTAACCTTGACTTCGAATAAATTTAGGCATCTCTACTCTACAGACTTCGGTTTTTTCCTATGGAACATCCAAACTTTGAGGACTAAAATAATGTCTGTCAATTTTAATACTGTGGATTTGTGTTTCAACAATCCGAGGTAGGCTGATAGGATACGTCAAATTCATATAATGTTATAAGTAAAACATTTTTGAAGGATTAGCAGAATTCCTATTTCTCCTTTTATTTTCTTCCTTGTTCATATTAACAGGGTGGTGACGTGACCGGGAATTTCATTCAAAAACCGGGTATTTACTTGTCTCAACTTAAACTATTCCAAATTCTACACACAAAAAAATACGAGAAATGACCGCTTTCTTATTATGAATCATAAAGATATTTTATCATTTGATTCAAAGAATGTAACGTTTCTTCACTCTAGAGTAGAAGTAGTATTCCGAAGAAGAAATATTTTTTTATTATGATAGAAAACTTGTTTACATTGTTCATTGCAAACTCATCCTTCTTTAGTTAAAAAATCATCTATGTACTTATTTCAAATATAATTTTGTTTGTTGAAAATCAAATTTTTGTGATTCAGTTTTGGTTGAAATTGTAGCCACTTTGTTGAAAATCAATTCGTCTTTTTTTGGTGGAAATTCAAGTATTTAGTTGAACATTGAGTTTTGAATTCGAAAATTAAACTTTTTCCTTGAGAAATTATGTACTCCGTGGAAAATTTGACTTTTTTGTAGAAAATTAATCTTCATGGTTTCCATTTTAGTACTTGAAAATTCTTATGTTTGGTTTGGAATTAATTTTTTGACAAAAATTAAACTATTTTAGTTAAGTGTTTATCATTTCATTAAAAAAATTGTCTTCCTGGTATAAAATTCAACTACTTCAGTGCAACTCCTACAATGTCATTCGATTCTTCATCATTTTGTGTAAAAATGAAATAATTTGTATGAAAGTTAGTTTTCTTGGTTTGTTGAATGTTAGTTCTTTTTGTTATAAGTATTTTTATCATCTGAAAATTTAACTTATTCCAATTGAAAATTCCATAGTTTTAGTTAAAAAATAATTTGTTTAGTTGAACATCCAATTTTTAAATTTAAAATTTGAGTATTCGAATTTTCGTTGACAATTTTTCTTCTTCAGTAAACGTTAATTTATCTGTTCGAAAACGTAACTCCTTCAGTTGAAGATTCTTTGTTTAGTATAAAACTCTTGTGCTTGGTTTGGAATTGGTTTCTTAACTAAGAATGTTACTCTTCCATTTTTGGTTGAAAACAATTATTTTTTGGGTTCGAAATTCGACTATTTTGTTGAAACATTGTATTTTGTCTTGGAAAATTATTCTTTCTATTGGAAAATTAGCCTTCTTTCTTGAATATTTACCTTCATGGTTAAAAATTGAAGTGCTCCAGTTAAATATTTATCTTTTTATTTGAAGATTTATCTTCTTGATTGAAAAATGAACTATTTTTTCGGGAATCCTTTTTTTTTTGTTATCGTGAACTGATTTTTCTATTGTAAGTTCAACTGTTCCAACTTTTGTAAAAAAAAAATGAAAATCTGCCCGCTGCGCGGGCACATTCTCATAGCGTGCTGCGCGCGCGGCTCGCTTCGCTCGCAAGTTTGAGCGCGCCTAGGACGCGCGTTATTCGGATCTCGCGCTTCGCGCTCGATAATGTATTTACCTCGCGCTACGCGCTCGGTTTCTTTTTACACCTCGCGCTTCG
>WSXT02120850.1:0-10949 GCA_011762715.2 Neuroterus valhalla | reverse complement strand
TATTCCTCCTTGATAACAGTAATTTATTCCTCAATACCCTAAATTCTCTATTTTTTGTCATTTTTAACCCAAAGAAATCGAATTTTTTACAAAAAATAGAACATTTAACAAGGTTATTAGATTTCCAAGCCAACAAAATGATTTTCAACCAAGAAAGATGACTATTCTACGGTACAAATTCTTTCAAATCTTGATTTTTCAATTAAGAAGGACTTATTTGTGTCCAACGCAAGGTTGGCGCGCTTCTCCTTTCTCCCCCTTCTCCGAGCGCTTCATCGAGAATTCGCTCCTTGTTCCACTATGGGCTTCGTCTGACTACGCCTAATCACGCCTACTTGTGCGCACTGTTCACACAGCCCAAACCCCGAGGATCCCTTTCCACATCGCGATCGTCGCATGAACGCATCCAAGGTGGTAAGAGAGGGGATTGACGAGTGGCAGTTATTCACACCGTTGCTCACGCGTTGGACACCTCTGATTTATTTCAAACAAATGCATGAACTTTTACGGAAATGGTTGATTTTCCAACTAGGGAACGTATGTATTGAATAGAAAATATTACTGCTGGAATCAGTACTTTTCATTTATAACAAAAAGCCGATTTAGAACGAGTTTAATTTAACTAAGAAAACCTATTCCTTACATAAGAGTAGATTTCCTAACTAAATAGACGAGCTTCCAACAATAATCTTATATTTGAATTAAGAAAGATGGATTTTTAACTGAATCGTCAAATTTTTAACTAAAAAATGATCAATTTTCAGCAAGAAAAAGAATCCCTAAATTTTAATTTCCAGAATGATTTCGTAACCAAAAAAGAATTTATTTTCGAGATATTTGTTTGAAGCAACAGCCTTTTTTCATAGTTAGATCCTTAACCAAAAAGAATACATTTTCAACAAACTACATGAATTTTTGAACCATTTCAATAAATTTTAAACCAGAAATATGAGTTTCTTATCAACTAGATCAATGTTCAGAGTGGCGACTTGAGCAAGAAACCGGAAGATGACCGGAAATCGAATTAGAAACCGCGAACTCACTTGACTTAACCTAGGCTATTCAAAATTCCTCTAAAAAAATACGTGCATTGACCGCTTTCTTTTTATGAATCGAAAAGATATCTTATTATTCAATTTAAAGAATGTAACGTTCCTTTAATCTGATTCTCAAAATATTTGAATAGATCTATACTCCATGAGAGGAAGAGTTATGTTTTTTTCCATTAAAAGACAAACGTTTCGCAAAATTATTGCTCTCTGAGGTTTGTTCATCGGACTCAAATTTGATAATTGAACTAATGATAGCCCAAACATACAGAAAGAATCATAACCTAAATTTTTTCAAAAAAATGTATTTAATACTTTTTATATGCTTCTTTTCATTCATCTCTATAATTTCACTTTGAACGGGAAATTTTTCACATCGAACGGGAACTTTTCAAACTAATTAAAATTCGGAATTGGCAGAGAGGGATTTGAAATAATCCTTCCTCCAAATAAAAATTCGTGACAAATTTTTCTCTTCTTAATTTTAAAAGACGAAAGTACTGCAAGAAATGTTAAGAGTAGAAGTAGCATTCCGAAGAAGAAATATTTCTGATTTCTGGTAGAAAACTTGTTTACTTGTTCATTGCAAATTCATCCTTTTTGAGTTTGAAAATCAACTACTTGTTTGAAATTGAATTCTGTTTGTTGAGAGTTAAATTTTCCTGTTAGAGTTGCATTATTTCGATTTAAAATTTACCTCTGGTTGAAATTCTGACTACTTTGTTAAAAATAACAAATCTAATCTAATCTATCTAATCTAATCTTTTTTTAGTGAAAATTCAAGTATTAAATTGAAGAATAATTTTTTAATTTGAAAATAAAACTATTTTTTTTAGAATTCATGTACTTCGTGGAAAATTTTCCTTTTTTGTAGAAAATTAATCTTTATGGTAAAAAATGATCCTTTTTGCTTGAAATGTATCTATTCATTTGAAGATTCATCATTACACCTGAAAATTCATCAGTTTCGGTTTGAAATTGATTTCTCCAACTGGAAATTTAACTGTTTCATTTTCAGTGGAAAATTGATCTTTTCTAGTTGAAAATTCGACGATTCGGTGAAAATTTGTCTTTTTTCCATGGGAAACTCAATCACTTCGTTCTAAACTTCACATACTTTGTTGAAAAGCCGATTTTCTAGTAGAAAATTATCTTTTTCTTCGGAAGTTAATAGTCTCCTTAAACAATTCTTCTTTACGGTTAACAATTCAACAATTCATAGTTCAAATTTCAACCAATTCGTGGAAAAATTGTATTTTTTGGTTGAAAATTAACTTTTGTCAGAAATGAAACTATTCTAGTTGAAGGTTCATCATTTCAGTTAAAAATCCGTCCTTCTGGATTAAAATTCAACTACTCTAGTTAAAAATTTAAGATTTCATTTGATTCATCATTTTGTGCAAAAATGTAATAACTTGTTTGAAAGTTAGTTCTTTTGTTTGTTGCAAGATTTTTCTGTTATAAGTAACTTGTTTCAATCGAAAATTCAACTTATTCCAATTGAAAATTCTTTAGTTTTGGTTGAAATTCAATTGTTCAGTCTAACATCCATTTTCTTCAATTTGAAATTTGCGTTTTCAAATTTTTGTCCACAATTTATCTTTTTCAGCAAAAGTTTATTTATCTGTTTGAAAACTCAACTCCTTCAGTCGAAGATTCTTTGTTCTAGCATAAACCTGTTATATTTGGTTTGAAATTGGTTTTTTAAACTAAAAATTGTGGTGTTCCACATGTAGTTGAAAATAGTTATTTTTGAGTTAGAAATTCAACTATTTTGTTGAAGGATTGTATTTTCTCTTGTTAGATATTTATCTTTTTATTTGAAAATTCGTCTTCTTGGTTGAAAAATGAACTATTTGGTTGGAAGTTCGTTTTTTTTATCTAAATTGTTTTCTTCAATCATAAGTTTAACTGTTCCAGTTTTTGTGAAAGAAATGATATTTTTTGTTGGAGATTGACGGTTCTACAACAAAAAATATGCCTCCTTAACAAAATAAATAAATTTTATTTTCAACAAAACAATTAAACTTCCTATGGAAAAGTTGCGTTTTTGATTCAGTGCCTGAGCTTTGGATCTACAAAGAAGAATTCCCCACTGAACAACAATTTTGTAATTAAAAATTCAGATTCAACGTGGAAAGAAAAATTTTCAAGAAAACAGTTCGACCCTTCATGGAATAGGTCATTATCCAGAAGAAAGAGATAATTTTCAACAAGGAAAGACAAGTTCTCAACAAAATTGTTAAATCTCTAACCAGAAAGATGAATTTCAACGAAGAACATACATTTTCAACTAAATAGTTAAATGTTCAACTGCAAAGATTAATTTTCTGCAATGAAGTTGAACCAACAATAGAAATTAATTCTGATTGAGAAACGTCATAGTTGACTTTTCACCAAACGATATTTGGAATCAATCAAAAAGAACAATTTTCTAAGAAAATAGGTAAATTTTCAACCGAACAGATGAATTTCCAACTAGAAGAATGAATCTTTGGCAAGAAGAAAGGACTTTTTCAACAAAAGAGTTCATCATTCAAGCAACTGGAAAATATTTGTTTTCAAAAATATACACAATAGTTGAATTTCCGAATAAAAAATTAGCTTTGAACAAAAAATAAAACCAGTTTTCAGAAAAATGGTCAAAGTCTCAAAACAATAGTTAAATTTGTAAGAGAAAAGGTGAATCTTCTGCCAAAGATTAGTTTTCAACAAATTTTTTGCATAATCGAAAAATTGTTCAATTTTTGAACAAGCAGAATAATTTTAAACCAAATGAGATGAATCCTAGAAGTGGTTTACAAAAATAAAATACAGATTGAAGAAGGCATGCAAGTAGGAAGTGAAACTTTCTGGTAAAAGAATAAGGAAAAGAGGAAGGAATGTTAATCGAAGAGCAGTCGTGTAACCAATAGAAGTAGAATTTTATGGACAACAGTGTGAAGTTTGCAGCATTACTTCTCTGCGGAAGTTTCACTTCAGACGCGCGTAGTTTCACTTCAGACGTGCGTGGTTCTCACACGAAATTTTTTCAATTTATCTAGAATCCTCATCCCCATACTTACTTGAATGTTCAGGTTCAGGTATCTGAAAAATTACGTGGTCGTAAGTAGGTGTGAGATTGGTATCATCTTCCTCTGAGAATGAATCTAATTCCTGAATATCGCTTTTTGAACGATGGCGTTCCGGCAGTGAACGAAGTACCGTATAATTTCCATTCATGGAGAAAAAACCATCCTTGAAAAAATCAAAAATCAAATTTAGAGCATATCTTTGTTAGATGAACTATGATAAAGTAGATTATATGAAAGTTTGATTGAAAAAGTTTTTCAACTTATACTTTTTTTCTGAGATTATATTAAAAGCATTAAATTTAGTATGTGTATGCAATATAACTTACTAATAGTAAGTTTTTCAGTAATTCCAACTCCTGCTTCATTTTATCCTGCTCATAACCTCTTTTCTCTTCCTCCGTTATTACAACTGTTGCTGAATTTTTCAAGTCTTCATAAACAGTTCCAACGTCTTTGAAAGCCTGAAAAACCTAAATTATAATATTTTGCTTTTTCTCTATCATAATTTTGTTTTTAATATTCTCTTCATTGCAAGGCTCGGATCGCACGCTTTTTTCAGTTTTTTTTCAAATTAAAATCCTTTACTTTTGAACATTTTTAGGCCGATAAAGTTTGAAATTGTATTTTTCTTCAACTTATTTATAGAAAACGAGTAACCGCGAATATATAGCCTCAAATTTAAAGCCTCGAATGTATGAATTTTTTCGAAGTTCGACATTAATGAAAATCATGGGATATAAACTTTTCTTATCTGAAGGTATTCTAGGATAATATAAGTTTAACAGTTAGGAAAGAAATATTTTGAACTTCCTTTTGAAATACTTCAAGCTAAATAACCAATTTTGAATTATTGTTTTAACTTTTGATTTATTTCGATTATAAAAAAAATGTTTTTAGATAAAGTAGAACTATGTACTCTGCCTTTCTGAACAAATAATTTTATTGATGATTCTTCAATTTCTAATTCTGTGCTTTTCAATATCTTCGTAAATTTTCTTGCGTCTTTTTTTCAAAATTCCATACTTTTTGATGATTTTATGCGACTATTGCGACTTTACGGAAAGCCTTGTAGTCGATCCGAGCCCTGTCATCTCTTCATTTAATGTTTATTAAAATAATGTAAAAAGAGATGAAGAAAAATTTTAAAAACGTAGAAAAAATTGCAGGCACTTGCGTTTTCAATTAAGTTGTACTCTATTCCATGTTCATGATATACATTCGTCCTTGCCGTCCATACTTTCGTGTTTTGCCCAATCAAAATCGATTCAGTACGTTTTAAATTGAGAGTTACTTTTGCGTTTTGAAATCTTGTTTCAACGATGAAATTATCAGTGTTTTTATGAATCGTATGCTTCACGGGAACAATCTCGTATTCGGGTACTGAAATTTCAGAAATTTTGCTTGGGTTATCTGATAAAATACACATTTGACTAGTAAATATAAAATTAATAAAAATTAGCAAATACTAATACGATGAATTTTATATTTCTTCGGTTCTTACTCTCTGAACTGAATGTTTCAGTACATTGATATTTCTAAAATTTTAACATTAGTTTGAGGTTGTTCAAAAAACGCTTTTGAACAACTCTCTCCCTCCCCGTCACAGACCATCGCAAAAGGCTTGATCCCATTTAATAAACGCTCGAGATTATAGAATTTTATTCTGAGATTCTTATTTCAGTTATCTTATTTTCTTTTGTGAGAAGCGGGTCGGCGGACTCCTCTGTAGCTCAGTTGATAGAGCATTCATCTTGATGACAAAAGGTCCTGGTTTCGGATCTCAGTAAAACAAGGAAGACGGTTCTTTTTCACAGGAAGTTGTATTCAATTTCTTGATTGAGAATTTTTATCTACAACTCTTGCCAATTTAATAAAAAACCACAAATCCAACGACTAAATTTGGACAAATTTTTGTGTTTGTCCAAATTTCATTGTTGGATTTTTGGTTCTTTATTTATCTGCCAGAGTTTGCAGATTTTAACTCGAATTTTGGACGCAAAAAAGAAATTTGATTTTTGTTTCGTTTTCCAATTATTGTCAATTTCTTCATTTTCCTTTTGAATTTGAATATTTCCTTAATTACGTATAAGATGTTCCGAAGCTTAGATTAGTTGAAAATGATCGCTTCTACTTTCTCTGAGAAGAAGATTGATGGATCGCATCTTGTCTAAATGAAAAGAGGTCCTGGGTTCGGATCCCAGCGGAGCGGAAAAGGTGGTCCTTTTTTTACCGAAAGTTTTGCTTAATCGCTTGAAATATATATAAGGCAAACAAACGTATTATTTCGAATGGTTTTACAGCACAAATAGCTCTTGAAACGGGTAAATTGGTTGGATTTTTACAAGAATAAGGAGACAATATTTGAAGCTTATGTATGTAGCTCTGAAGATTTTGAGTGCATTCATATGAAATTTTTAACAAAATAGTTCAATTTCAAACGGAATTTATTCATTCTTTGACAGAAGAGATGAATTTTTACCGAAACAGTTCGTTTTCTAACTAAAAACCAGAAGAATTTGGGAAACAGTAACCTCTAAACCGGAAAATATGAGTTTTTAATGAAAAAAATTAAATCTACAACCTACAGAGATGAATTTTCTTCCCAAGAGTTCAATTTCCAAACAGAGAAGATTGAACTTTACCCAAAATCAGTTGCTTTTAACCAAATAGCTGAATTTTCCAAAGAAAAAGTTTGTTTCCCTAAAAGATATAAATCCACAATCTTTGAAAGGATGAATGCTCACAAGGCAACAACTAAAGAAAAGAGTTTAATTTCCAACATAATTCTCAGAAAAAAGTTGAATAGTTAAGTTAATAGTTAATTTCTCAACTAGAGTGATGAATGTTTATCTAGAAAAATTTTATTCACGAGAAAAAAGGAGCGTCTGCGTTAGAACACACGGTTCAAGCATCTTTTTATAGAGAAGAAAAATAGAGCCGAAGGAGGAGAAGAAGGAAGGAAGAAAGAAAACAAGACAAGAAGGAAGGAGTGAACTAAGAGGGGAAGAAAGGAAGGAAGGAAATAAGGAAGAAGGAAAGGAAGAAAGGAAGAAAGGAAGGAAAAAAGAAGAAGGAAGGGAGAAAGCAGGAAGAGAAAAGAAAGAAAGGGAGGGAGGAAGAAAGGAAGAAAGAAAGGAAAAATGGGAGAAAACAAGGAAGAACAATGAAATGGAAGGAAGAAATCACGAAAAGAGTAAAGAGAAGAGAAAAGGATGGAGGTAAGGAAGAGAGGAAGAAAGATAGAAAGGAGGAAAGGGAGGAAAGAAGAAAGAAAATGAGAAAAATAAGAGGGAGATGGATGAAACGAAGGAAGCAAGAAGGAAGAAATAAAGAGAGGAAGAAAGAAAAAAGAAGGAAGGTTGGAAGGAAGCAAAGAATAGAGGAAGATAGTACAGAAAACAGAAGGAAGAAAGGAAGAAAGGAACCAAGAGAAGAGGAAACACAGGAAGGGAGAAGGAAAGGCTGGAAGTAAGAAATAAAGAAAAGAGGGATGAAAAGAGGAAAGGATGGAAGGAAGAAAGAGAAGAAGAATGAAAGGACAAAGGGAAGATAGAAGGAAAGGAAGAAAGAAAGGAATGAAGAAAGATGGAAAGGAAGAGGGAAAGAAAAGAATGAAGAAAGCATGGAAGAAAAAGGAAGGGTAAAAGAACGGAAGAAAGGAAGAGAGGAAATAAGAAAGGAAAGAAGAGAAAAAGGAAGATAGAAGAAAGAAAGAAAAAAGAGGAGAAAAATAACGAGGGATTGATGTATGGAAAGAAGGAAGAGAGGAAGAAAGAACAGGAAACGGAAGGAAGAAAGAAAGTAAGGAAGAAAGAATAATAGGAAGGACGGAAGAAATGAAGAAAGAAAAAAGAAAAGAAGGGAGAAAGAAAGAAAGGATTGAGGAGAAAACTGAAGAAAGAAAGGAAGAAAGGAAAACAGGAAGTAAGAAAGGAAGAAAGAAAGGAAGAATGAAAGGAAGAAAAATAAATAGAAGGAACAAAACATGAAAAGAGAAAGAAAAAGAGGAAACGATGGCAGGAAGATAGAAGAAGAAAGTACAGATGAAAGAAAGAAAGGAAGAAAGATAAAAAGAAGAAAAGGAAGGAAGAAAGAAAGGAAGGGGTCGTAAGATGGAGAGAAAAGGGTTGAGGGGGAGTGAGAGAGAGGGGTTGATCAAGGAGAGAAGGAAGGGAAAAAGGAAGTTTGATATTTCATGAGAAGGATAGAATTTTTAACCCAAAAAAAAATTAATTTATAACTAAAGAATTGAACTCCAAAGTTAAATAGATGAATTTTCAACGAAAAACTTGATTTTCATGTAAACAATGTGAATATTTCATACAACAGTTGAAGTTTCCATCCGAAAATTTTTATTTTCATCAAAGGAGTTGGTTTCATATTCATTAATTTAGTTTTATCAGGAAAAGTTCTAAAAAAACTGTTCAACGAAAAATACCATTTCTCAACCGAAAAAGAACACATTTTTAATATGAATTTCGGAACAAAATTCTGCATTCATAGCTGAACCCTATTAATCTCGAACCAAAAATGAAATCTTAAAATTTTCAGTTCAATACCAAAATGTTTGTTATTTTAACGAGACGGCGATTTCTTATCGAAATAGTTAAAAATTTTGATTGAATATTTAGTTACAATTTTCGAATTTTTCGAATTGTTGAAGATTTTTTGTTTAAGCTCGAAAATCATCTCTCTGATTAGAGATTAATTTTTTGTGTTACAAATTCAACTACTCGTTTCAAAAGTGAACTCTTCTGTTTAAAATTCACTTTTTTTTTGCTGAAAATTCACCATCTTAATTGGAAATACATCTCTTTGCTTGAAAATGTGTGTAAAATTGGTATTCTCATTTCAAAATTAATTTTTTTTTTAATAAAATCGTATATATGTACTTTCGACTATTTAAGCCAAAGTTCAACTGTTTTGTAAATATTCGACTTCTTGGCTTGCAAATGCCCTAATTCCATAAAATCAATCTTTTCTATTAAAAATGCAAATGTTTGGTTCAAAATCAAGAGTCCCGTTAAAAATTCGTCATTTTAGATTCAAACTCCAATTATTTTTGTATAAAATTAACTTATTTTGTTAAAAATCCGACTATTCCCTTAGAAAATTCAACTGCGTGTTAAGTTCGAATTTAAACTCTTCTGAAGTTCCCTGAATAACCATGTCATGGTTGAAAATTCAAATATTCTTTTTTAAATTCGTTTTTTTCCTGTTTGAATTACATGCCTCTGGAAGGAACTTTGAATTTTTTGTTTTGAAGTAATTTTTGTGCGGTAAACTAATCTTCTGTTTCCAAAATCCATTCCTTCGTTTGAAAATTGAAATTGAAAGAAAAAAATTTTCCCTTCAATTTTCTTTTAGGATCAAAATATTTGTTTGAAATTAGAACTCTTTTCTTGAAAATTTACTTCTTTCATGAAAATGCAACATTTTTATTTCAAAATTCACCCGTTTAGAGGAAAATTGAACTATTTTGTTGGGAATTTGCTCCTCTCTTAGTTGAGAATGCATTTCTTCGAACTGGAAACCAAATCCGCCAATTTTGGTCGAATACTTATTTTTTTCTCTTGAAAATTCAGTATTTTATCTCTGTACTGATTTCGATTCATTACAAATTGATTTCGAATTCATAATTCTCTACAGAAATAAGTTTAGAGTATTCGAAGTTTCAAATAAAAAAATATTAAAATAAATTCTCAAATTATTATTAATAAATTATAAAATTTTTGAGATGTAATGTACCTAAACCGCAAGCGTAGTTAATTTTGTAAGTTCTTAAGAAAACTATAATATGAAAATCCCAAAATATTAAAGACCCAAAAAATTATTTTCAATTACCATCATCAGGTGTTGTTTGAAAAACTTGCATAATTTCATCATCCGTCATGGACTCGTGAATCTAAAAAAATCGTTCCTTAATCTTTATATTCCATACAATGATTATTAATAAAAAACATGATTTCCATATCACAACTCACCCTGTGTGTAAGTACAAACGGTGCAATTGCACACATTAAGATAAAGATCATTTTCACAAGATGAAAATATCAGTTTTACAAAAACAAATCTTACTTCTATGGGAATCCTCTGTAAACAGAAGTTTCTAGTTTGCATTATTCTAAGGAAGAAGAAGATATTTATAAAACGAAAAAAAAAGTACAGCTACAAAACCAAAATGTTGAAGAAACTTGCCTTTTTTGCCGATTCTTTATTGCCAGTCTTGCTGTAAAAATAAGTGTTAAGAGACCTATTGATCTATCCTGTATATATACCAGTACATATGGTGTTTTTTTCTATGTGCCTTTTTTGAAGAAAATACATATCTAAACAAGATGATAAAGTAACGAATGGTTGTAGTCGTGAATAGAATAGAATATAATAGAAAATGATGAACAATTATATTTAAACAATATTCCTGTATGGAAAATATGTTTGTCAGATAGGTGATTTATGTAAATATCGGAGAAGGCATTCCCTAACACGTTCAGTAGGCATTTAAGAATTATGTACGTACATGGAATGAACTTGGTTTTTATAAAAGGAATTAGTTTTCTATTGAAACTGAGAAATGTCATTACCAAGGAACTTAGTGCCAAGTGCATAATCGCATAATTTTGTTACGTTCTCAACAGAGGAGGTATTACATTTGTGTGGAATTTGACCCCCCCCCCCCCACTCCTCCCTGTATCTATGTATGTATGTATGTAGCATGGCTGAATGTATGTGTGTTTGTCTGTTGGCAGGATAACTTTTGAAAAAACTCATTTATTTATGATTAGCCTTTGGTACTCAATTTTTGTGCCAGAAACTGAAGGTCAAG
>WSXT02120839.1:0-10949 GCA_011762715.2 Neuroterus valhalla | reverse complement strand
GTATCAAATTGTAAAGGTCTGTAGGGGCGGCAAAATTTGAATAGCCTACTGGCGGCAAATGTGCAAATCCGCCACTGATTTTCTCAAAGTTTCGCATTAGAAATTGTTCAATTTAGAATGTTTTAATTCATCAGTGTCCTGTTATTATGAATCGACGAATTGAAAATGATTCATAAAGCTTCATTCGGAGATTTAAAGTAATACAATTCTAAACATTCTAATTTGAATATAATTTAATTTTGTAGAGCTTTACCATATTTGTTCATTATTGAAGTTTTCTACAATCAATTGTTTTCTTATTTTATGGTTTAATTTTTCAAATCCTAATTGATTCATGTTTACAGTTGATGTTCTCGGAACTTTCTACTAATTAAAATTGTTGCATTTCAAGCACTATAATGTTCAATTGTGACTCAAATATTTCATGATTGAAAGTATTACGAATTGAACTTTTTATGCTCTTAAAGTGCCTGATTAAAAGTTTCATGATTTTATGTGATAACAAGTAATAGAAAACATCTCTTTACTGAGAATTTTGGGAAAAATACTATTTTTCATTTTCATTTTCCCGTTGCATAGCCCGGTGACCAACCTGTAATCAAGCAGCTGAACTCAAATCCTTGAATATCTACTTTGAAATAACCTGGTTTAGAATTGTTTCACATGGAATGTTCTAACTTGTAATAAGAATTCAAAATACCATAGAAATTTTTCGAAGATTGGTGACTAATGATCTTGAAATTTTGCAGAGACCTTGAAATGGTGACCCTACAAGACTTACGGGAAGAGGAAGCCGAAGGAGAAGAAGATTCCCCTCTTCGTCAAGACTTTGGAGATTTCGCAGACTTTGAGCCCCTCAGTCTGAAGAAGAATTCAACTCCTAGGTACGACATGGATTCCTACAGTGACGGCTCAAAAACTTCGAATTTCAACGATATGAATTCCTCCAAAATACCATTGAAGGCGGGTTTTGACGACTTTGACGGAATTTCAGTCGAATCATTGGCATCAAGTAAAGACACTTTGAATCTGCCTTTCGCAGAGGACAGTGTCAAGTCCGTAAAGAATTCGCCTTTCTCACAAAAAAAGAGCTCCTCCAGGGGAAATGTGAGTGAAACTTCAATGGCAAAGTCAGTGAGCCCTCAAAACTCGGCCAAGCAGTCATTTCTTGACAGTCCGAGTCCCTCGAAAACACTTAGAGTCGATCCTGATTACGAAAACAGAAGTCCAGAGATCCTCTCGTTGAACAAGAAGATGGAGAAGGATCCATTGCGGATGAATTTCGCATCCTTGGATGCCATCGATATCGAGTCCAATGAAGACGATAGGGGAAAAAAGCGTCAGTCCGATTACGTCAACAGGAGTGAAACACTGAACAATGGATACATCGGTGGCGCAGCGACGTAGTTATTTCTTCAAAGCGTCTTCAAAAAACGTCCTGATTACAAGGTCATCCACTGCATGTAAGCGTGCTTCAAACAGTGAACGAGTGCATTGCCGAGCATTAAAAAAATCACGGGAACGTGATTATGGAAGGAAAAAATATGGAGATGGCACTCGGACAATTTCTTTTTTATATGAACGGGGAGGATTAAAGTTTTAAAGTATCATAAGATAGAAACGTAAGGTACATTTTACACTTTTAGACGTAATGAAAACCGCGAATCGAAATTAAGATTCCGATTGACATAAAATCGATATTCCTTATCCTTATACGGGTGAGAAAGCGTCTTAATTCCGTCTCCCTGATTAGAATTACCTTTGATGCGTGTAAATAGATTTTCTATGAAAATTCGCGTTGCTTGTCCACAGATCGCTGCGAGTCTATAATCGCGAACTCGTACCAAATGCATTATTATTGAGACGAGTATCGGTGGACAGTATTAATGTCTCTTGTGTGCATGCCGTGGCAACCACTTTGACGTACTTAGTATGTAAGTCTATATCAAAGATCGATCTTGATTAATTTTTTGTACCATAAAACATAACTAAACTACAAACTACATTTCCGGTTTCCTAGGCGAAATACTCTTTGCTTGAACTGATCAAATGGCGCGACTAGGTATCACACAGAGTTCTAAAGGGAGCAATTTTGGAGCATATTGCTAGGACCATTCTCGATCAATCTCTATTTCGAGAAGTGAGCACGTAGTTGGGAAAACCCTAAATCGTATAATTCTTCACTTAAAGTTCATTCAATTTCAATTCCTTTGAATTTAGATTATTATTCTTGAATTTGACTCGAAGTAAGTAGATTTCTGCTTGAATTTGTTGATTTCACACCAAGAAGAGTGAAATTGGTTAAGCTAAATTTACTTAATTTACTTCGCATTCTGACTTTTGGTACATTTCGACCTCAACGAATCCCATTCGTAATTCATTCAATTAAGTAGTTCGTGGTGAATTTTCCCCGATTTCAAATTCTCGATAACTTAAGAACTCTTGTGGTATTTATCCAAAGTGGTGACAGTTTCGGAGGATGCCCATCTTCTGAAAGTATGAAATTTCGTCCAATCAAACGTCGACGATGAAGAAATGAGATGAATGAAACGAAACTGGCTACCATTTTGCGAAAGAGATTATCGCGAATCTAAATTAATTGATTGATTAATCTAGATAAAATTGCAACGGCCTTCTGGTACCCGGAGGTGGTTCAGAACGTTTCCAATCGTAGCTGACGATCCTCGCTCGAATCACTAGTTTGAACTTTTTCGGAAAATCGAAAGCTGATGTAATAGCGTCCTTCTTCAAGGCCCCCTCATCTTCATCATCCAATAATATACGTACATAAATTCTTGAGTCTTAGCGACGGATTCGGAACCATCTTGCAGACAATGTTCTTGCAGCAAATGAGCTTAAGAAGTATGGTGCTTTTTGTAATAGTCGTATTTCTACAGGAGTAGAAATCGACTGAGAGATTCAAGACGGCAATACTATGCAAGATGATTTACCATCAAATATGTTTGAAAAGTACCTTGCTTCATTCAAATTGTTCAATATACATACTTAATAGACTATTTCGAAGCCAAATCCTCAACAGTCACTCAGCGATTATTTCCAACTTTAACAATCTTTATCATAAAATTTTCTATATTTTTTCGCAATATCACACGTGATACTTTCAATTGCCAAACATTTCGCAAAATTGTTTTTAGAATTTTGTCGTATTTTGTTTACTATTTATCACAACCACTTTAGATACAACATTCAAGAAAAAAATCACATCACTTCCAATAGATAAAAGTAAACAAGAATGAATTTTCATATGTAAGATACTAAAGGTGGCCACAAAACCTTTTTTGTGTAAAATTACCTGTTTTTGCTGCCAAAATCAGTGATTTTTTTCAGATATGAGTTGATAACCCAGAGGTGGTTTTCTTGCTCGTGAAACAGAATTTTTGTTCGAAAAGTCGGTATTCGTTCTATAGAAATATTTTTATTTTTCAATACTCCTAGTTATGAAAGTTTATATCGAAATTTATGAAAGTTTGTCCACTTTTACTGAAAAAAAACATCCCAAATTTTGGTGATCAAAATTTGCCAATTTTTCCATCGCACTATACAAAATTTACGTCAGAAAAAAGGTGATCTTGATTTGCAAACATTTTTATGTAAATACTTGAAACAAACAATTTTCCTAAATAAAAAACATTCTGACTTATTGTTAGTCCCCAAATTTATTCTCTTACTTTTTTGTGCTGTCTTGACAATTCGTGTCTATGGACAAATTTTCATTTTTAAATTCGCTTCTATCAAAAATATATGAAGTGTGCCAATATTAACAAAAAATTGTTGGCTTTTACCTCTGTTACGGAGCAAATGAAAAGATTCATTCTGGTTCGCTTCTGTGCAAAATTCCATATAGTTCGATTAATATCCTGAGGTTTTGCGGGGAAAAAATAAGTTGAAGCAAAGTGTAATTTTCTAGAGTTTTGCAAAAATTGCTGATAATAATTTTTTTTCGGTACCCACGAAAAAAATTTGAGAAAACTCTGAATTTCTTCTGAGTTTTTCTTGTAGGTTACGGAAAATAAATTGATATTATCAATTTTTACAAAACTCCCGGAATTACGAATTTTCAAATTTCATTTCGGCCCTGCAGAACCTCTGGATATTGATCGATCTATTCCAAACATTACACAAAGTTTGTTGAGAAGTTGCGTTCAGCATAAGTGGCTGAGCTTATTTAGAGATCTCTAAGCTCAGCCACGTGTATCGAACAATATTTTTCTTTACAAATTACTATTCAAAATCTGAGAGTGACCATCGTTTACAGACTTCGAAAATAACTGAACCGAATAAAATGTCAACCCTACCCTAGGGGAGAAATTAACTGGCCAATGAAAATGACGGTGTTCTGTCTACAGGCTTCGTAAGTCGAATTTTTGATTATTGGTATGATAAAAAATTTGGGTTGCGAAATCTGGTTTTTCTTCAGATGGCTGTAAACGGTGAACAAACGGAGGTTTTACAAGCATGTGTAGAGAAAAATTTCTCTGAGTGTCAAGTGTAATTTTGGCATATTGCATGAATTGTGGAATAATTTTTTAAATATTGGTATTTGAACGGTTCTTGATATTTTTGGCAAGGTTGTCGTTGTCCAGATTTTTAGGTCGACTAGAAAAAATCTTGTAAACGAATCTAGAAGAGGGATGGATGGGGGATGTTTCCGTCCTGTCGTCTGGAATTCTGGACTGCTAGACAGTGTTTTTTTTTTCAATAGATTTTTCGCACTAACAAGATCGATATAAATTTTAAGCCTGTCTAAATTTAATAAATTTACGGCCCTAATTGTTGGAAGTTTTATTCGGATTCATACTCCTCTGTTTAATAAGCATAAGCAAGAAATCTTTTCTTATTTTTGAGCTCTGAATATTGATCATTTATAAAACTCTCCTTATTTTTGGAAAAATCATGTGATGACGGTCTAGATTTTTTCCTAGAGTGAAAGTAAATGAATATCCCGTGGAGTCCTAATGTAATATAATATTATAAATATAATATAAATAACCCTAAAAACTGTTTAATCATAAACTGGTGAATCCACCGAGAATATTGTATAAAGTTGGAGGTGATTCGCGACTGAAACTTGAGCGATGTTCCTTAACGATGTTGAATTCGAACAAAGGTTCGAGTACAATGAGGTCGGCTTATCGCTAATGACACTTTGTAAAATACCTTTCTGCGTATATCAATTAGAACGGAGTGATAATGATCAAATAAGTCGAATCGCTTGAACTGAGGGAGAAACATTTTTCGTTTGATACCTGAAAGAAGTGAACAAAAAAAATTTTGAATGCAAAATTTAAGAAAATTTCCCAATTGCTTCAGAAATTATGCAGTTTTTGCTTGTGAATTATAATGAGAAATGAAAATTTCGGAAATAATGATTTGCTCCATTGAAATTTTTTTTTAATGGCCAAAAATATGTCTCATATATTACGTCCTATGTTCACATTTTGAAGAAAGAAAAATATAAGGACTCTAAAATTTTTGCAGCCTTGATCAAAGTAGTATGCTATTATTTGTTTTTGTTTCTTTTCTTCGAAAAAAAAAATTATTTTCATGGTGTTTCTAGCGTTAAAAATTGTTAACAATTTCGACGGATTTTGAGGACACGTTATTATCAATTTTTTAGGCATAGAAAAATAATGGTGCTATCACGAAAGGGGGGGGGGTGTCTCTCGAATTATTAGCTTGGCTTATTACAGGAAAACTTTTGCTTTTTCATGGAATAATTATACTTTTTTGTGTCTGAAAATGTCTTAGTTAGTCGTCAAAATCGCTCAAAAAAGAAAAAATTGGAGATTCTCGAGCTCTTGAAACACCATAAAAATTACTTTTTTTCGAGGAATTTCAAGTTTGACATATTCAACTTTCTCCACAATGTCTTTTTGGGATCTAATTGAAAAAGAACTAAATTTTTTTCAGCTTTTTTTTTCCAATTTAGAGCTTCTCATCATGATTCACTGGAAAAAAATTGTGTATTTCAAAAATTCGTTATATTTTTCAAAGCGATAGGAAAATGTATTTGAATTTCATTTTTATGCCAACCTACGAATTTCTTCCCTTAGCTTAAACGATTTGACTTATTCGGGGATTTTCACTCCTCTAATATCAATCCTGCTTCTTGGAGCCAGTGGACAAACCAAAAAGACCGCGGCGTAGAAAGACTTGTAGAGTCTTGCAGAGCATTCTCATTCACAATCTCTAGGCGAAAAACCTTGCTGATATGCTTTCGACGCATGGCGTACGTTACAATATGATAAACCTAGTAAAAAAAGATGAAAATTCAGGAACACTTGGTGCTAACGCAGTGATCGAGTTTTGTCCCTTGCTCCAGGAAATCAGGTTCAAAGTTCAGAGTCATGTTATGCTTTCATGCAGAGGAGAGAACGTAGACTGTCTTATCCCAGTGAGAGCAAAGATTGATGACGGATAAAAAAGTCGACCTTTTAAAAGCTATTTCAAATAAATAATAAAAAGTATGAAACGAATTTCAAGCGACGAAGAAAAAATGGATAATATGCGAGCAACGCACTATACAGTTGAAACTAGACATAATGAGCCTCAAATACAAGACTGATTAGCTAATCCACTGTATAAACTTGTAATCTCCCACTAAGTTAAAGCTATAAAACAAGATGGTAGAAGTTCCATATTTTATTCTCATCTACGAAGACTATCCTTTCGTTCACTTTGCTAAATAACCGCTTAAAGTATAATTAGTTAAGTAATTCTTAAGGATCGAAGTACCAGTGACCTAATAGAGAAACCAATTTTATTTGCAATTGCTTTACATTATACGACCTCGTATGTTTTTTTTTTTTTTTTTTTTTTTTAAACAGATCAATGAATATCGTTGTACAGATTTATAGAATGTAATAAGTTTATAATTAGAGAACGAAATTACGAGACTCTAAGATGTACATCTTTGTATCAAACGTTCCTTCTGATGAAAAAACGTGCTTTGAACATTTCTGGACTGAGTATTGGAATTAATTTCAATCAATTTTAATTTTAGTAACTTATCAACATTGCTCTTATTGTAAAGTACTGGAGTTTTTGTGATTAGAGTTTCAACAACTTGAGAATCAACTTGTAAAAATTAATAAACAATGGGTGAAATAACAAATATTTTAGATTCTTAATTTCTCTGTAGGAACTCTAAATGCAATCATCTTCCATCTACTGACAATCTACTTAAAGGCTTCCTTGTAAAATATTGTTTTTGCTAATCTTGTTCCTTTTAAATTCAAAAAGTGCATACATTATTGTGTTTGTAAAATGATTAATTTTAATTTGATGGGATTTCAGGGTATTAGAATTCTAAACCTTTTTCCGAATATCTGATTGATTTATGTATTCGCTTTTTGGTTTTATACATATATAAATCCACCATTGATAAAATATTGTACAAAAAGACACATTTTTAAATCTTAATTTTCTAATTAAACGTTTTTCTATTAATATTTGTTGTTTATTTTCCAGAGCATTGAAGCCTTTGAAATTATTTTTTTTGTTTTCTGGCCTATTTCATGACTATGCTGTTTTCTCTGCCTGGTTCTGATTATGCCACGATTATTATATTTAGTGTAAATGATCCTTTTCTTCCGTTTCTTCGAGCATTTGTGCTGAGACCATTATTTCACAAAGAAGAAAATAAGAAATTTATACCGTGGCTTACACCAATAAGCTCGATGCAAATACGCGCAGGAAGATTCTAGTGTTGATGCTGTATCATAGATGAGTAAATGTTTCACTTTTATTCTGAAGTAACAAACAGGATGAATAAAAAAAATACATTCTTCCATTTCTAGAAACGATTATTATATTTATATTTATATATTTTCAAAACGAAACGGTTAATGAATTTGTGTTTTTTTAATCACATCTAACTAATAACTTATTTCCGTCTCCCACATTTTTTCAAAAATCTGTCGATCTATCCTCCCTTAGAAAAGGTCAACCTTATTCAAATTACAGTTGAATATCACTGTCCTTATTCACTTAGTATTCCGAAATGTTTTGTCGAAAATTCGAATCGCACGTGTACTACTTTAAAATAGGTTCCTCCACACAAAAAACTATTCTATTGTCTTTAGATTTTTTCTTTTATTATTTAAAATAGTAAAAGTACGTTTTTTGAAATACAAAACATCAAACGTATAAACTTTCTGTTCCATAAAATAAAGGGTTCCATTTTTTTATCCATCCTAATATTGAAGGTAAACAGGCAACACTTAGATCAAATATACATGAATAAATAAATATACACAAGTATATAAATATAAAAACACGTGTATATATCCTTAATCGTAATATTGTCGCATACACTTTAAATTCGCGAACCGTGTTTATATCAGGAAGAGAGTTTGACTTCACGTTATTTCGGCCTAGCGTTTTAGAGTCCTATGTAAAATATAGTACCTAAGCAAAAGTTGTTTGTAAGAATAAATCGTGAACCAGAAATTGCATGTCTATGCGTGGGTGAATGTCAGAGCTAATTTCAAAAACTGTATGTGTAGGGGCGCTGAAAACAATAGGAGCAACTTGACTCTCGTCTTGTATAAATTTTGTATTCACAGCTCTAAATCACAGGGATGAATAGTTAGACTACTGAATTGAAATTGTGAACATGAATTCTTGGATGAAACATTTTCTTCTCAAAAAGGAGATTTTATTGTCTCTCTTGGGAAGAAATTAAATGAATATTTGTTCCACTCACTTTGACAAACAAAAAAGGCTGATAAAATAAATATCCATTCTATTTGTAATAATGATGTATTATACTAGTTCTAGTATCTTGTTTTTAAAATCCATATTAGGAATTTCTGAGGTTTAAGTAATTAAGACCAGTATCTTTTTTTTATATAATATTGATAAACTATGAAAACTGTATAAAAATTCGGCGCCCCTGGTCGCCGGAATATCGTTTATCGTTTAGATTAATATTATGGGATAAAGAAAATTTGTGTAATTGTTACTTGCCAGCATCAGTGTCGACTGTGTCGTATTCAGGTGAAATGTTGAAAATAACTGAGAGCCGTTCAGAAATTCCGCAAATTTCGTATACATACAAGCAAATCATGTATTTTTAGAATTTCTTCATGTCGAGGGGACTCATTTTTTATTTTTGCCAGTCCACCAAATCAATTTGTATATTTGTTCAAATACAACTACATAAGTGACTTGTCACAAAATCAAAGAGAGTAGCAAAATTCTTTTTCTGCATGACCAACTCTATTAACATTACTGAAAATAAATTTCATTTCTGGCTATCATTTATTATATAAGATTTCCGAAATTCTGTTCAAGCAAGGATACGAAAAATTAGGTCACTTTTATATTAAACATCAGCCTAATTATTAACGCTCGAACTGCTATCGATATTGAATGAGACTAATTGCACATATTACACAAAAACTAACATGAGTGAAGGCATAACAAAATTTTATTATTTTTTTCGGTTGCATGAATATTGAAAGCATTGATACAAGTGAAGTATATGAAAATAGGTAAGGTATTACAATATGAAATTCATAATATGTGATGGCTTACAGGGAAATTGATGCGTGCACAAAATTCAGTAATTGAACTTTGCTTTGAATCATCTGATATTTTAGGAGAATATTCTTGCGAGCTTTTGCAAATAATACTATAGATCTTTTTTTATCATTCAACTCGTTGCAATTAAATGGATAGTTTCTACAATTCCCTAATTGATAAAATATAATTTATTTTCTTTGAATATGTTTCGGACCAATGGTGTCCTCTCAGAAAATGTGGAGACTTCTATCAACTTTTTAAGTTTTTACCGATTTTGATCTCCAAAAAGTGCTTCTGACTTTTGCTTCGCTTCAATAAAATGATGGAATTATCTTCTTTAAAACAATCAGAACCAATGAAACAATTATCTTCTTTATTGCAAAGATCATTTTACAAAAGATACCCCTCAGCAGTAGTAAATAATTGAATAAAAAATAGTTCTTCATGATAAATTATAGACGTATAAATCAATAAAATGATTGAGAAGGAGATGGAGGAAATGGCATCACAACTCATTAATTTTATTCTTTTTTCTCTTCACTTCCATTCACGAGATTGGGTCCAAGAGGTCCTCGTTTTGGATGAGTCTGTTTCTGACCCCGATTTTCGTTCCAAGATAACACATCTTGTTACTCAAACTCCTCACATAATTTATTGGGTACAAAAAATGCATGTATGTTCATGCGACTCACCTTGAATTCCATACAACAATCGGAAGTTTCGTATTTGGGGAATAGAATATTTATTCATTTTTACATTCTCATCATAATAATGAGGTATTGGTTCTATGTGAAAATCGAATTTCGCGGATTTAATGAAATCTTCAAGTTTCGGGGCCCCCTTGAATCCGAAAAAAAAAACAGTTTTACGATAAGGTCTGTTAATCAGCCCTTTTTTGCCTCAACGGTTTTGGTTCCAAGCATAAAAAAAGAAAACACAAAATACAAAAATTCTATTTTGCGTTGAAACTATGCAAGATATGAAAAACAAATTATTAGGAAAAGATTGTTCACTTGAAAAAGTTGTACAAGTTTGTTCCCTACAACTTTTTGATGTGACACGTAGTTTTTTTAGAGTTTTAATTTAATTCAAATAATTTAATTTTAATAATCAAATTAAATTTAATCGTTCAATCACTGAAAGAGTTCAAGCGTTGAATGCCAATGTGAATCCACTGCCTGACGCATTAATTGACACTGAATTCTAGTCTGAAAATCACCTTGCGGTAATATACAGGGTGTCCCAGAACGTACATGCATAAATTAATATGCTAATAGAACGGAAATTAATTATAAAATTGCCTTATCAGCCATAGGTCTACGACACGGTCGTATACACAGGTCCGGGGGCTCTAGTGGTGGGGGATGTTCCCTTATTGAAGCTTCCGGTTCATTCAGAAA
>WSXT02120827.1:0-10949 GCA_011762715.2 Neuroterus valhalla | reverse complement strand
CCCATCCTTCTGTCTCTTTTTTCCCCGATGCCGCGTTGTGTGCTGGCTTGCCTCCTCTATCTATAATATCTCTATGGACACTTCCACTCATGTTGTAATTGAGACATGGTGTGTTCCGTCCGTGGACCAATTCTCATCCTGTTTTGCGCGCTTCCAAAACGCCGCCATATTAAGGAATCAACCAATCGGCGTTTCGGAAGTTTTTTTTTTTCATTGGTCGTGCGCAAGAATACGACATGACTCAATTACATCATGCTTCCACTTACACGAGAGCCTATGGCTTGTCTCCTCTATCTGTAATACCTATATGTTGATACCAAAGAGACAGACAGACGGTCAGAGTATACCATTGATCTGTATCTTCGAGCATACAGTACTGGAGCCAGCCCGCAGGGCTGCCGACCCGTCATCAGTGAGTGGGAGAGAGAGTACGAGTAGAGGTCATGTTATCTCTCTCGTTCCGCACGTTTATTAGCTGGCCGCGCTGCCTACTACCTTCGAGCATGTAGTACTGACAAACGTAGCGGCAGCGCGGCCAGCCAATCAGCGTGCGGAGCGACAGAGATAGCATGACCCTCTAATCTTGCTCTCTCTCGCACTCACCGATGACGGGTCGGCAGCCCTGCGGGCTAGCTCCAGTACTATATGCTCGAAGATCTGTAAAATACACTACATTTATATAGTAGATGACGTCACAAACGCGTCTTGAGTTGAAGCCATGATGTGAAGCAAGATTTCAGCGCAGCTGACAGTTTGCAAGAGCAACAGTGCTCTATCCAACGTGCGCGTCAAGAAGAAGGACAGACATAACAAACATACATTACTTTATAGCTGCTACTCTCGACGTATTTTAACCTATAAATACATGGCTATCTTCTATCTAGTGTGTTATATAGATCAGTGTTATATAGATCAGATCTCTCTCTTTCACTCTCTCAGCAAAGCCATTGACGCAACCAAACGCTGCGGAAACGAAAGCACCCTGTATGATTCCCTCGTGGGCACGCCTGTTACGCTAGGTCTTTTCATTTCATAATCCAATTCTAATTCATGCCAAAGAATGGCTGAGATAATGAAGTTAAACATGTTCAAAATAAAGAATACATTTTTGCTTATAAAATAGAATTAAACGTAAAGAGGGAAGGGAAATAACGCAAATGGTTTGAAAATTCGTGAAAATTCTGAAATTCGATTTTTTCGGAAAACTTTTATTCAAAAAGACTATTATAAAGTGCACATCGTTATGTCTACGTTTTTAACGTTTTTGAATGACGCCAATTTGAAATAAACAGTAAATAGGCGACTAACCTAGAGAAAATGAGTGCATAACAAATCCGTTACTGTTCTAGAACAGAAGAGAGCAGGTTAGTATCCAGCGAATAATGTCATCTTTCATACTCCATAACACTTTCAGAACACTGTGACACATGTTTTGTTGCGGTTCTAGAACAATTCGAGAACTCTTTTTTATATCTGTGGTGCAAAGCCATACGCGCCTGACTTACAGTTCTATGAAAGTATAGATTATCACCGTTTTGGGTACTTCGAATGATGCTCTCTAAAGTACTGTGACTATTAAACTATTACAGAAGACTGGCATGATCGCCAAACTTCATTAGGTTTAAGATAACCTTTCCACGCGTTTTTACAGTGTTCCAATTATAATATTTGTATAAATAGTTTGAAGATATTAATACTATGAACATTTCTGATTTTGAAAGTTTTGAATAATTTATGTTTGTGTATTTGTATTTGATCCAAATTTCATTTTGGGGTTAACACATTATATAATTTCGGAATAAAAACAAATTGAGTTTTTCGAACCACCTGACAGAAATCATTTTTACTGGTATAATAACTTATCTAACAAGCAGTAGGTGAACACATTTAATTTCTTTCAAATCTTTGATTTCTTTCCTTAATTAAACAGCATATTTGAAAAATGCAATATGTAAGACTAGGTTCCTTATACCAAAATGTGTAATCTCTTACGTCCTCGACCAGCTCTATCCAACCCCTTAACATTATGTCATAAGGGACATTGAACAAATACTTTATGAAATGGTATGTTTCAATAAAAGGAAAATGTTAAAACTATTTCAATAGATCAACGGACATCTGATGAAATTCTTAAAGGAAACAAATTTTATCAAAAATAGTAATACTGTTTGGATCTGATGTCTAAGTACAAGATTATTCTAGATTACATTGAATCATTAATCCAGGCGCGTATCCGGGGGGGGGGGTGCCCCCTGCCCCCGAAATGTCAGAAATTTTTCATGGGTATATAGACTCATTACGAACTTTTTTGACGAAAACATAACACATTGATGAAAACTCCTCCCAAAAAATTTTTCTGGCTACTCGCCTGCATTAATCTAAGGTGATTCGGGCCTAGTCAAAAAACCACATATTTATTGCACTGGGAATCAAATAACTCCACTTTATTTAACTTCAGGTTCACAGAAGATTACACCTTTCGCGATTGTGATTCTGCTCAGAGCTCGGCAGTACTCTTGCTGGCCTTAATCACTATCAGATACTCACACATAATCATCGATTCATATTACAGACGAATTATACACAAACTTCACGCATTCTGACACACTTCTAACATACCGCACGCTTCGTGCTGAAATTGGACACGAAAAAAACCTAAGAAATCGCTGATTTAGTGTGCCGCTTGCAGTGCAATAAATTTATTATGTGAATAAAAGTTCTTCATGGAGTTTTGGATTAAATCTTCATTGTCTTTTGATAAGTTGCATGAAATTAGATATGTTTTTTTATAAGACTTTAGTGCTTGTACCATCAGTCAGCTCAGCAGCCTCGACCGTTGTGATAGGGAGTAGGCAAAGTTTTGGAATTGGTCTATCGAATTCTGAAGTAGCAGGTTTAAAGTGAATGGTACAAATAAGACCGTCTTTTCCTGGGTATCATTTGAGGATTCGCCCCAGTTGCCATTTAGAGGGAGGGAGCGCGTCATGCCTGATAAGTACCATGTCACCCGATTTAACATTAGGATTCCGTTGTTCCCATTCGTATTGTTGCTGTAGAGCATATCAAAATTCTACGTTCCACCTTCGCCAAAAAACTTCAGTTATACGCTGCACGATTTGCCATCTTTCCAACATATTTTCAGATATGAACTCTACTGAAGGCTCCGGAGGATTTGTGAAAGGAGCTTTTATTAAAAAAAGCCCTGGAGTGAGATATTAGAAGTCATTGGGATCTCCTGAATGAGGTCCAATAGGTCTAGAGTTCAACCAAGCTTCGATGCGAGCGAAAGTTGTAGCAAACTCTTGAAACGTTAACGTATGTGATCCAACACATCTACGTAAATGATATTTTAGACTCTTCACCCCCGCTTCCCAAAGACCTCCAAAGTTAGGAGCGGCTGCTGGAATGAAGTGCCACGTGGTTCTTTCAACTGATAAAAAACCAATGAGATCAGGGTCTCGTTGTAATTGAGCCATATTCCCTTTCAATTTTCGATTGAAAAAGTCGTACCGTTATCGATATAAAGGTGAGCAGGCATTCCTCTACAAGCGATAAAGCGCTCATAATAAACCTTGAGATGTATAATCAGAAACTATTTCTAGATGAATAGCTCCGGTTATACAAAAAACAAAAAGAACTACGTAGCCCTTGTAACTTCTTTGTTCTCTACCAGGAGCAAAGCGAATCTGGAACGGTCCGGCATAGTCCACCCCGTTGTGTGTGTACAACGTAAGCTGAATGCCACCGTGCATGGATCGCAAGTGTGCATGTCGCGTAATGAGAACAGAAATATGATCATACCACCTAGTCTTAGGACACCAGATCCATCCAGAAATGGATTCATAGTCTTCAGAGGAGAACTTTTGGAAATCGGTTCACCCCCTTTTAGGTTGCGGATTTCTGAAGAAAAAGTGTTACTTTGTACCTGCAAAATCCACCATTCACGGGCTTCTTTGATTTCAACGGATGAAAGAGCAAGCACTGCAGTTATCCTTTCAGAATTAGGCAACTTTTCTATTTTTCTACGTAAGTCTTTAATAAGTCGTAAACAATAAGCCGTAACTCGCAGTAATCTGGGCTATGACTCGAACTTATCAGCTATATCCAAAGGTAATGGTTACTCCTCCAGTGCTTTTCCTCATGGCAAGGTTCCTAAAGGCTGTGTTTAGCTCCTCTGTCTTCCTCATGGCGCATTCTTAGTTAGATGAGGATATTTAGTGAGTTATGAGCAACTATCTTTCTTCATGACTTAGATCCTCATTGTTTCTTGTGTTGGTTGTGTCCATATGAATGTGCTTGTTCAGCCACTATAGTGTTTTCTCTCTTATGCATTCGTTCATACATTCGTTTAAGCTTTAATAAATAATTCTCAAAAATGTTGGAAGGCTATAGAGATGCTTCAAAGGTAAAATTTTTTGATTTGGTTTTCTGGAAGAGTTAAAGAAATTGAAAAAAAATCTGAAGCGAAAATTTTACAAAATCTACCTAGAATTGCTAAAGAGAAAATAAAAAAAAATGGAAAATCAAGAAAATAGCTGGACATCGAGTCCATCAAGTCTATCAAGTCAGGAAAACCGAAAAAGGATGATTAAAAGAGAAGATGTACTCTCAGTCCTCTTTCCGAGAAAATGATAACTTTTCAGAAAATCACAATATTAAAATTTTGAAATTCTGAAAGAAATGCAGAATAGGGAGAGATACTGTGATAGTAAAAATAGTTTGGTTTTTAAACAATGTTGTGCTGTCGCTCCTCTTTCGAAACAATCGAACTAATTTAAAAAATTTTTTTTAAATTAAATTCTTCAAAAATTCTCAAAAATAGGATAAATTTCTTAATTTCTTCAAAGCAGCTAAAGATACGTAAAAAATAATAAAATTTTATTTTTCTCAAAACATGGGATGTACTGGCGGCAGTATTGTATCTGAAGTAAATTATACAAATTTTCGGAATTCCGGGAGAACAAATTTTGGAATTTCTAAAAATGTCTTGAAAAATGACAAATAGTATTCATAACAATTCTAAAATGTTACATTATAATTTGAAGTATATTCGATGTTGGAACATCGTGATATTATAAATGAAACAAACGAAGTGCCGGTTAATGAACAGATATTACAGGCGCAGTGACAATGTATTATAACTGTTCATAGTATTTGTGCAGGCTATACACTTGTAAGGCTGCTGTGAAAGTTTGTGTGCGGTGCGATTAAGTAATAGAGTTCATATAATGAAACAATAAAATAACAATAAATAAATAATAAAAAAACATGTAAAACATGTCTCGAAAATGGCGCTCGTAAGAAACGAGGATAAAAAAACGTCACCAAATAATGCATCATGCAACAACATTCATGAACAAAAAAAGTCAATTATGAATAGCAAAAATGTTTCACATGCGAGAGCTTTGAAATCAATAGGCTGTGCTGAATAGTGTTCATAAACCGAGGTGTTCTAAAACACTTCAAATTTTTCATGAATCATTACACAGCTCCACAAAAAAATCGAAAAAATGCTTCCCGGGACCAGACCTAGCTGATCTTATGTTTTTGGAGTCGCTGATTCCGAAACCCAAAAACCACCCTTACAAAACTACTAGTAGGCTTACCCTCCTGACCCTAGGAACAGCAAGTTAAATCGCTTGTTTTTCATGAAATAATTTATTTTAATAACAGGAGGGGGCTTATCCACCTTTCCTAAACCCACCCAACCCCTAGAGAATACCCCTACCACCCCTACCAAACCACAAGCAAGCTAACACACTTGACCTGGGGAACAGTGAATCTAGTCGCTCATTCCTCTTGAAATCGTTATACCTCGCTGTTCCTAGGGCCAGGTGGGTTCGCCTACGGGTGGTGCGGCAGGGGTAATTTTTAGGGGTTAGAAGTGGGTAGATAGGAGTCAGGTGTGTTCGGTGAAAGTGGATTAGCCTGCTCGTGGTTTGAAAACCAGTTATCTCAAGAGTAGTGAGCGACTAAACTCGCTGTTCCCAGGGTCAGATGTGTTAGCCTGCTTGTGATTTCATAGAGGAGGTTTCTAAGGGTTGGTAGGCAAGTAGATAGATGAGATGGTTTAGGGGGTCGATAGTTTAGCCCAATTGTAGTGTGGGATTCCATTCATACAAAAAAAAATGAGCTGCTTACCTCGCTGTTCCCAGGGTCAGGTGTGTTAGCCTGGTTGTGGTTTGGTAGGGGCGGTAGGAGTAGTTTCTAGGGGTTAGGTGGATTAAGGGTAGGTGGGTGAGTCCCCTCCTGGTAAGGAAATCGAATATTTCATGAAAAATAAGCGATGTAAACCTCTGTTCCCAGGGTCAGAAGGGTAAGCCTACTTCTAGTTTGGTAAGGGTGGTTTTTAGGTTTTTTTAGGTTATGACAAATCCTGACGTGATGGAGTTTAACGAACCTCGGATTCAGAATCAGCGAACCCGAAAATATAAGATCAGCCTGGTCTGGTCCCGGGAAGCATTTTTTCGACTTTTCTTGTGAAGCTGTGTTATTTACATTAAACAACATAATTAAACACTTGAAAGAGAAAAACAGTTTCCAAATATAGTAAGTATAGTTAATGTGTTATTACAAACATTCATTAAAGATGCACATTTTTCGGATTTGTTTTTCTAAGGACAGTAATGATAAACTAATGCACTTTTTCATTCATATGTACATTGAATAAATACAATAATAATTTGAATAAACTGTAGACATAAACTTGAAGAATAACAATGTTGATCACGCAGAATCAAAAACTTTTTGTTTTAAAGCAATAACCTTTAAAATGAAATTGCAATTTATTACGTTTATTATTAGTCTTCCATCCGTCGGCTTCGTCTTTCATGATCCACTATAAAGGCAGTCCATCAAATGTGCAGTTTCAATACATATTTGCAATTACATATTTACTATGCCTAATATTCAAAAAACTATGCTTAGTGTTTAAGTGTGTTTGATTTATTTGTTTAACGTAAATCATGATTCATGAAAAATTTGAAGTATTTCCATATGTCTAGGACTGTGAACACTATTTGGCGTTACCTATTGATTTCAAAGCTTTCGCATGTGAAACATTTTTGCTATTCATAATCGATACAATAAGGAATCATTTGGTGGCGTGTTTTTACCCTCATTTCTCTCGAGGGTCATTTTGGAGACAGATTCATAAGATTTGCTAATCCAATAATTGCATGCCCTTCTCTTCAAATCTGTTACCATCTTGCGAATTTTGAATTATGTTCCGAAAATTGGTATGAAATCGGTTTTGAGCCCAGCGTTCTATTTCCAGTGTGTCTTCTAAGAAATTGTAACATAAACAATTAGGTCTCCTTCAAATTCGGAGCTTGAGTAATTATATATTGTCCTCAGTTTGAGTCTTCGTGGATGGAACGAAAGTAGAAAATATTTCCAATTGCATGAACAACAGTTTAAAAATTTATATCAATGTTGAATTTCGAATGGTCTAGATACTTTAACAATTCAGTTCTTACAGTTAAAAAAACATTTAGGAACAACCAAATCCGAATTATTTTACATAAAGCCAGTTTGCTTTTCTTGAAAGAAAGAATTCAACATACGAAATTTGTCCTAAACACTACCTTCAAAAAACTGTTAAAAATCACTTTCTCCTATCTTACACTATCAGATCTGACATTTGGTGCACATTGGACCTCATATCATTTGAACAATCCCAACGGAATAAGAATCTCTCCACTCAAAAACAGAAAAAAAATTGACAAATTACTTCTAGTGAAGCACATACCACTAACCAATACCGTAAAAGCATCTCTAACTAGCCTCTAAGCGATGAAATGATTTCAGCCCTATCTAAGGGGCATAATTTTTCAGTAGGTCCATCCAAAATTCCGGAAGGAGAAATTGTCAGTAATTTACAATCTACATTTATAACCTTCCAGCCAAAAAAGCGAATGACATTCGACGAAGGACTGCTAACATCCTACGCCAAGCTCGACATACCTCCTCAAACTTGACTAAAAAAGAAAGAGCAGCGATCAGAGAACTTGATCAGAAGAAAGAAATTATAGTTTTACCCGCAGATGAAGGCAACACTACAGTAATAATGAACAAAGAAGATAACGACAACGAAGTAAAGGACCTTCTTACTGGCGATACATACAAAAAAGTGAAAGAAGATCATACTAAAACCATAGTCGATTGAAAGAAAACCTCCCTAAAGGACATTAAACTTGACTAAATCCTTCCACAGAAAGGGAATCACTCACGTTCGAAATTCCACTGACTTTGTCAGAAAGATACAACAGGTTCACATTCAACCCTAATGGGATCTCTTATTGCACCTGTAATAGTCAACATTTTTATGGAACATCTGGAAACTAAAATAATTAACCAATCCAAGTTCACACCAGAGTTCTAGCGCGTTACTTTGAGGATACTTTTGTCATCTGAAGACATGGTCTAGATGAACTACACAAGTTTTCCGATTTCATCAACCGACTATATCGTTCTAGTTTACAAAAGATCAGTAAACACATCGGGGCATAAAGTTAACAGAAAATCCACTCAAACAGATACCTACATGCCTCCTCCCACCAACACCCAACTCAAAACCAATCGGTTATCAACTCCCTTGTACACAAAGCTGTCTGCGTAGCGTATGAAGATAACTTACTAGAGTAACTACAAAACGTGAGACGATTCCTAATACAGAAGGGGGGGGGGGGGCTAACGAAACAGGGAGAAAAGCGACCACCCTCACCTATATTCAAGGAGTCACAGAACAAATAGGAAGAATTCTTAACAAATACAACATCCAAACCATATGCAAACCACATGCGAAAATATGATAACTTCTCAACAACCCTTGAAAAAGAAAGGCACCTTATAGTGATGGGGAGTATATAATATCCTTTGCTCTTGTAGCCAAGTCAATATTGGAAAAATGGTCAGAGTGGTGAGCCAACGTTTGAAGCAGGGGTGTCAAACACAAGGTTGGTGCGCTTCTCCTTTCTTCCCCTTCTTCGAGCGCTTCATCGAGAATTCTCTTCTCGTTTTGCCACGGGCTTCGTCTGACTACGCCTGACCACGCCTACTTGCGCGCAATGTTCACACAGCCCGGTCGCCGAGGACCCCTTTCCACATTCCGCTCACCGCATGAACGCATCAAAGGTGGCAAGAGAGGAGATTGACGAATTACAGTTATTTACACCCTTGCTCACGCTTTGGACACCTCTGGAATAAAAGGACATGAGAGTAGAGTCAGGCTTAATCATCCCGCGCAATGAGGACTACCTGAGCATCAATCCTCTGCTTTGTAACTCTCTTGTGGTTTTCCAAACAATCCTCAAATATCATCCCGATTCATTTTGGCTAGAAGATAACAACAATCGCCCCAAACCTTCAGCACTGCTTTACATTAATAGCGGCATGTAGAACTCTAAACTCAACAAAAAAAAGAAAACTCACCATTGGGCGTCAGGCCCCTTCGAGACTGCTTGATTCTCAATATCGAAAAGCCTCAAACATCAAAGAAAACTTTAATTCCCAAAAGTGACCGAAAATCCCAAAAGCAGTGTACCGGAATGCTGCAAGGTAGCTCAGGCTCGGTTGATGGGCGTGGTTCGTAATCAAGAAGGGTTCTTAACTTGAGACAACAAAATAACAAGACCACATATTTATAATATAAACTTGACAATCCATTCAAAACAATTCTGCGATAATCTCGCCTGACCTAATGAGTCCTCGACTCTTGATTCACATAGTTCAAAGAAAAATTTCTCGACAAACAAAGGATAAACTAGCTTTCACATCTACGGATCTCAAACGATCATTATATCTCTAATCAATCAATAATCAGTAGTGAATAATCATTTCGCAAATTTATCGGTCTCGACTAAACTAAATCCTAAACTATACTAAATCTTAATTGCTAGGCTTCCTTGCTCGGTACTCCATGTTCCTACGATTACTTATACTTAATTCTTTAAATACTAGTAGAAATATTTGTGCTTTACTCAATACATTTTTTTAATCCTTGAATACGATTATTCCTCTAAATAATCTCAAAACCTAACAGTTGGCTCGATAGTCATGGTTGCCGCACAATATGGAGAACCTAACCCCCAAATATTTTCTCAAAATACTAAGTCCCCAAACAATTTGCTCAACAAAGGTCATTTACAAACCAACCGAGCTAAATAAACAATGAATGATACCCCAAATAAACTAATAATAAGACAAGGAGCATTCATAACTTAGTTCTGACAGGTTAGGAATGAACGTCTCTCAGACTCAAGTGCCACACGGCAATACCCGAAATGCTACACAGCAATACCCGAAGTGCTACACAGCAATACCCGAACTGCTACACAGCAAAACCCGAGGTGCTACACAGCAGTACCCGAAGTGCCACACAGTAATACCCGAAATGCTACACAGCAATGCTTTAAGTGCCACACAGCATTACATAATGGTACACAGCAACCCATAATGCTACACAGCAACCCATAAATCATTCATTGTCCACCCTCACTAAACCAGTAAGATTGACAATGGAACTCTATTCACTAAACTCGAACAATCTCAACTGAAATCCAAAAATCCCAGAACCATGACTTACGGCCCTGCATTGCGTCACTTTAACCGATTCTATTATATGAGAACAAAGTATATCAAACCGTAAAAAGAAAACGTTTTCAAAACGTTAAATTTATCACTACCTATAATAATCCTAGGTCTCTAAACACTGAATACAACTATCATCACAAAAGCGTCCATTGTTCATCTCAATCAAAGATGGGAAGGGGGATTCATTGGGGGCACATCTTAGATCTAGACATATAAATATCCTTAAAAAAACGAAAACGCGAAACATTATGTAACTGAGGAGTCACTAGATAGCCGTAATCACCATGAATATCCACTGTGTGTGAGGGGGGGGGGGGGGGGTTTATTGGGGGCGGGCCTAACAAGTCAACCCAACA
>WSXT02120816.1:0-10950 GCA_011762715.2 Neuroterus valhalla | reverse complement strand
GAAAATCTATGCATATACATATGTTTGATATTTATTGACACATTGAACACCCCCCCCCCAATTTCTGGCTACGCGCCTGTTGCTTATATACTGTTGTTCCTAACTAACAACCGTAGATCATCGAATTTAAACATTTTTTCATCACGTTAGTCAAGCAGCAGACTCGAAATCACAAGTACAGTGAATTCGGTACAGATAGCAACTCTAAAATTAAATATACAAATATAGGGTGGCGACTTGACTGGGAAACCGGGAAATAACCGGGAATATACTTTATGAGAGAAAGAATGTTAATTTTTTTCCATTATAAAAAAAAAACCTTTTCCAAATTTATTGCTTTCTGAGATTTATTCAGCTGACCGAAGTTTGTATAATGGAATTGAAAGTCCCCTCTTCATAATTGTAAATGAAGGAAGTACCTTAAACATTCCTTGGAGTAGGATGAGTAGTATTTCGAATGAGAAATATTAACGTTTGAAGAAATTTAAATAGTTTCAAATCACCTGACCCTATAGCCAACTACGAACATCAACATATTCTACGAAATATAATAGGAAACTTGTTCACATTGTTCATTGCGCATTGATCCTGTTTTATTTAAAAAATCAACTACTTGGTTGAAAATTAAATTATCTTGTTCGAAATTACACTTTTTTTGTTGAAGGTGCATTATTTTGATGTAAAATCCAACTCTGATTGAAAATGTGACTACTTTGTTGAAAATCAATTCATCTGTTTTTACTGAAGATTCGAGTATTTAGTTGAACATTGATTTTTTAATTTAAACATTAAATTATTTCTTTCAGAATTTATTTCCTTTGTTGAAAAGTCGCCTCTTTTGTAGGAAATTGATTTCTCTAGCTGGAAATTCAACTGTTTCATCCTTAGTGGAAAATGATCTTTCCTAGTTCAAAATTCAACTATTTGGATGAATATTCGTCTTTATGAATTGATTAATTAGTTCGGTTAAATTACAGAATAGGTGGCACCCCTTTTCCCAGCAGTACCCTTTTTCCACACAGTACCAAGTTGCTATTCTGAATTTAACCATTAGTCCGTTGACGATTCACATATTTTGTTAAAAAATTGATTTTTGGTATAAAATTAAGTTTTTGGCGAAATTTCAACTATTTTAGTAGATGGTTCATCATTTCAGGTAAAAACTCGTCTTTCTGGTTTAAAATTCCACTGCTTCAGTTAAACATATACAATTTTATTTGGGGATTCATCATTTTGCTTCACAACAGATTTGTTTGAAAGTTAGTTTTTTAGATATAAGCTAATTTTTTTGGTTACAATTAATTTTTTTCGTCTAAGAATTGAACTTATTCCAAATGAATCCCAGAGTTGTAGTTATAAATTCATTGGTTTGGTTAGATTCAAGATTTGCGTATTAAAATTTTGGTTTACAATCATTTATCTTTTTTGCTAAAAATTAATCCATCTGTTTGAAAATTCAACTCTTTCAATTGATGATTCTTTGTTATAGTTAAAAAATCTTATGTTTGGTATGAAATTGGGTTTTCAAACTCAAAATGTTACGGTTCCATTTTTGGTTGAAAGCATTAATTTTCTCAGTTTAAAATTCAATTATTTCGTTAGAACATTGTATTTTTTGGTAGAAAATTAAGCTTTCTATTTGACTATCAATCTCCTTGTTTGAATATTCACCTTCATCGTTGAAAATTGAAGTGCTTTAGTTGAATATATTTATTCTGCAATTTTTGATGTGTTTTGTTGAAGGATGTTTATAATGAAGGTCACGAATTGAAATAAATTTTTGCGTTTTGCCACAAATATGAATATGTTACTTTTAGTTCACCGGAAAAATTGAAAAACGTAATCGGAGAAAACCGGGAATTTTAAATCGTCCGCCGGATCGCCACCCTGAAATACTCATATTCATTTATTATTTATAAAAGAAAAGTAAAGTAATTGATTATTCTGTTTCTTTTAGCGTTAAACCATTCAAATTATAATAAACATCTTATACTTCTAGCAATATCAAATTATAATATCATTTTGAGGATCATTTTCAGGTGAACCCTTATCTGAAACTTTATTTCAACTGATAAGATAGTCCTTTGAAGACTGTTATTTAGATATTCATTTATTATCCCATACAGGCCCAAGCATAAAACGTGAGCTTGAGAAACATTTAACCTCGACTTTCAGAATCCAAATGATCCATAAGTATCAATACCCTTCCATTGATGATCCACTCTTAATTTCAGAATATGGTCCTTTACGACGAACAGGGCGCATACTTCGCCCAGACACTCTCAGATGTGAATGCTGCTGGGTGGCCACAGGATCAAGTTCGCATCGAGGAGGGAAAACCAAAACACACTCTAGATTACCACTTGAGGAACGACCTATTCAGTTCTCCACCCTTGGCCTCCGAGGCTAATGTGAGATCTCGAAACCAGAATCTACCTTCTCAAGCACTCCGGTTGTCCATTGACGACGTCCCGAGGCCTGATTTCCCTGGATCATCAGCACAAGAACTCCTAAAATACGAAGACTATTTTCCAATTTCTGAGTGCCAGGGTCCTTCAAATTTGGCTGATGAAAGTCAATATTACCCAGAGGCAACTCAGCAATCAATAACTTCGATTACAAATGATCTTAACAACCGAAATCGAAAGGTATTAAAAATAAACAGAATCATAATATCTGCATGTTTTGAAATTTCCAAGCATCTTCTAATTGTATTCCTTTATTATCAGGTAAGCTTTACACCTACTGTGAATCCAGATAGCCAGCAACTGGAGCAACTGTTTCAACAGCAGTTACATCAACAGCAACCCCTTCAACAACTAAACCTGACACAGGTACAGTCAGACAAGATAAAAGAACAGGAATTACAGCATAAGGAACTAAAACAGCATCCACAACAGCTCCAGGAATTGCATCAGCTAGAGCAATTAGGAAAGCAGCCAAAATTACCAGAGACAGTACCAGAGGACATTCTGCCCTTTCTTGAAGATATATTGCTACACAGTAATTCCATGTTCAGAAATCCATCTGCAACCTCTTCGCCTAACATGCCTCCAAACGAGACTCGAACTAGCCCTCAAGTGCAGTCCAGTGACCAAAACACAGTTATTCAAACTCCTATTCCTCGCGAACAATGGGCCTCTCTATTGCCTTCCTCAAATTCACAAGAAGAAACCAACTTGTCAAGGTCAACATCCTGGACAAGTGCAATGAGCTCCAACGCTAGAGAATCAAACACTCCAGTTTTTATTCGAAACGAGAGTCAGTCCAACTTCAGAAATTCTCATGAAATTCACCCTTATCAAGATACTGGATTTCTGCAACACAGGATAGCAAACAAAGTCTGGAATGTACCTACAGATAACAGTTCTGCAAACCTTAGACAAATTAATCATTTGGAAGAGATGTTGAAGCTCACTGGTGATTTACCAGCTCCTCGAGCGCCAGCACGTGGAAGACCACGTGGTTCGAAGAATAGCCATAAAACAACTCCAAATTCTGCTAAATCTACCAGAGTTCTTGAGTATGAGATACATGGTAAAAATAAGTCACTGTTTCGAGATATTACTCAATCTCCTGGATATCATCAGTTCTCGCCAGAACATGTGGAATATGAATGTGTACAAAAATCTGAGCGATATGCACAACCTGGATATCTTCCGCTTAGGTATCCCCAACATATACCGGAATATCCACAACATTCACCTGAATATCGTCATCATTTATCTGAGTATCATCATCATTTATCTGAATACCATCATCATTTATCGGAATATCCTTATCATTTATCTGAATATTCTCAACATTTACCTGAATATTCTCAACATTTACCTGAAAATCTTCAACATTTGTCTCCACAATATCCTGTGTATCCGGCATTAATTTCTGGTTCAAATGAGCAACAGCTTCCTGGATATATGAAACAAATTTCTAAACTAGATTCTAGGCAACATTCTAGATACGTACCTATTCCTGAGCCTGCTCACCATCTCTCACAAAGTATGCAACATCTACAACGCATGCACCAGGCAGAAAGTATGCGACCGTTTCGAGAATATCCACAACAGTTAGAACATCAACTTCTTCAACATAAACATCAGCCTCCTCAACATAAACATCAGCCTCCTCAACATAAACATCAGCCTCCTCAGTTTCCTCAAGAAATTTTTAAATATGCCCGACCACTTCTTGAATATGTTCAAGATTTACCAGAGTGTCGTCGTCAGCTTCCTCAATGTGCTGATCAACTTCCTGTTTTTGATCAGCGTTTAACTAGTCAAGCTCAAGATTATCGTGGATTTGCGCAACAATTTCCTACGTTCATTCCACAAATGTGTCCCCGGACTAAGCAATTTATTGGACGAGGTCATGAAGCTACTACTCAAGATCAACAACTTTTTCTTCAAAGTCAACAAGTTCATTTCCAAAATCAGCAATTTCAGGGTCAACAACGTGCTGCTCTAAGTCAAGAAGTTCATGCTCAAAATCAACAATTTGTTGTCCGAAACCCACAAATTATTCAACGCCAACAAGCTCCTTGTCAAAATCAACAAATGCCTCTTCAATGTCAACAAGCTGCTGCTGTTCGAAGTGAACAAGTTCAACCTCAACAATTTTCCAACCAAGGTCAACCATTTTCGGGAAAACTTCAACATCTTCTAGAAGGTAAACACCTGTCTCCAACTTCACAACGCCGACACCTTCCTGTTCAAGTACAACGTCTTTCTAGTCCAGTAAACCCTTCTCATCACGTAGAACATCTTCCTGAAAATGGGCGAAAGTTTCCACTAACCTCTTTGAAGCACCATAAGCAAGAATTACCTAATAACACTGCAGAAGTGTCAAACGAACTTACTTCTGCTGCACCCTTTTTTCGTTCTTGGCATATTCCCGAAGTAATGCTAGTTTCTGAAAGCAGCACTGAATCGGAACATGTTAAAAGTCCCGCTGAAGTTATAAATCCAGAAGAGGCTCCGATGCAAATACAGAAAAATTCCCTGAATAAAGTTTCTGATTCCAAAGAAATTTCGGGAATACAATCTCATGGGGGCATCAACACTGTGATTTGGATTCCTACAATGCCAATGGATACAGCTTCTCAAATGTGCGACTTCGAAGAAGAACTGCAAACCATTGCATTAGAGAGCAGAGTATTATCAGAGGGAAACGAATTGCGGGAGGCAAATGAATCACAAAAGGCAAAAGAACCGACACAAGCGAATCAGTTAGTACAGACAAAACAATTACAAGTTCCAGAAGTTTCCATGGAACCTTGCGCTTTCGAAGTACCAATTAGTGGTGGCATTGCCACAGTCAAACCTGTCCTATCTCCCGTGTCAAATTCTCCTAGAGTTCCAAAATATCCTACAGGGTTAGCAACTGCGGAATGGTTACTGAAATCGCCACCCCGACTTGTGATAGATACTCCAGCGGATACCAGAAAGAGGAAACGTGAAAAATTGCGCTGGAATTACAAACCTCGTAAAGGTCTCAGAGCCTCGATTAAACGATATCGAGCCAGAGGAATTGCGACTCGATCACCACCTCCGGAAGTTTACTTATATGAAGCGGCTAGGAATGAACATTTTATTGACGATGAAGATGATGACGATGATGACGATGATGATGATGAAGATTATAATCAGGATCTTGTAAATAATAATCAGATTGCTGTGAGTTGTCAGGATGCTAAAAAGACCGTTGCTGTGAGTTGTCAGGATGCTAAAAAGACCGAAATGCAAAATAAAAGAATGAAGTCCAAAGATCTAGCATTGCCAAGAGAAGAAAATGGTCTTTCTTCAAAACTGGGTACTGATACTTCGGGTAGCAATTCTCCAAACTCTCACCAAATCGCTGATAAAAATTCAGGAGGTTTGGAAAAAAGTAAGATACACCATATAGGTCTTCCAAATCTTCAAAGCCTACTACCGAAGTCTGATCATCGTAAATAGTCCTAATATTTTATGTGAGGAATAAGGACAGCAAAATGTTGTAAAAGAATCTGGCGATGATGTTATAATTGCTACTGCCAACAAGTAGTAAAAACTTTGAAGATTGAATCCATTTGAAATATTTAGGAATATTATAGATTCATTTGGCTCAAATTTCATCTTTCTTCCAAACGGTTATACAAGTACATTTAAAACCAAAGTTGGTACATAGGTAAATCTAAACATTTGTACGTGTATGTTGTAGCCTAGAGCGAACTGTATTTAATATGGGTTAATTCCAAAACAATTTTCAAACTTGTTGTTTTACTTGAATTTTTTACTTAAATTTTTTATTTATGAGTTTTCATAATTTTTTATTTGTTGTCAGCATCAGTTATATATTTTATACAAGGAAGAGACTGAATGTTTTTCAAAAGTCGTTGAAAAACTCTACAGATTGTACAATGTACGCCCATAAAAGTGGCAAGTGTTTTTTGGGAACCAATTAACAATTAAGAGGAAATTAACTGTTAGGACCTTCAATTTTACTAAATAGGGGTTGCTTGAAAGAAAGTTCATTCAAGACGATATTTTTAGATTGATTTAGAAAATAATTCCAAAGTAAGCCTACCTGTATGTACATACTTTTTCTTATTCTGGAGGACTTGATTTTTGAAAAAATGGAAGAAATGAAAGTATTATAAAATAATTTTGACAATAAGCTTAGATGAAACTACGTATTAGAGTATGGATAAAGTTTGTTAAGAAACCAAAGATGTACATATATATGTTACGCAAATATGTTTAAACCTAATATATATTTTACTTACATATAATATTAAGGTATTATTTCGACGAGATTGATTTTATGCTCTCTATTTTCTTAGTGCATCATAATCAAAAGAGCAGTATTTACTGTATATATAATGAGGACATCTACCAAATGTTATAGTAATTTTAGTTAAAAACCCCCTATCAAAGTGAGGCTCTGAGCTAGAATCAAATATTTTTTAAGAACTTGAACCGGTCCAGTGTCCTTGCCAGCCTTGAGATAAGAAAGAAATGAAAATTACGAAAATATATGTTATGTGTGACTAGAGAATGATGTTTCTATTTTTAGCATAATTGTTTAGTTAATAAGTAATAATTAAGAAAAAATATTGCATGGCCGAAAAATATTTCAAATACAATTTTTTCTAAATAAAAAATATTTATAAATATACCTAATTTTTTATTTTCCTTGATTATTTTATTGTATCTTTCTATAATATATTATTATGTTATTTTTAGAATTGTACTATAAGCTTTAGTTCTCGATTATTAGGACGGGAGTAATGGAAATTAATAGAACCAAGATAAAAAGCCAATTTTTAGTAAGAGTAAATTGAACCTCAAGAAAGTACAGATTGTGGTTATCAAAGTGACTAACAAAGTCACGAGACAGCATTGCGCGATTTATTTGTGCGTACACTCGTCTGCATGACTGAATACGTATTACTTGATAAAAAAAAAATTATTACACTCTAAGCTGGCCAAGATGCACGGTCATTCGTGATTGCTAAAGTCAGTATTTCGTATTTTATTATAAGGAAACAAGGAACTATGTTTCAATGCTCCTTACTCGGCATTATTTCCAGCGATGTTGTATTATGATTTACATCGGCTTTCAAGATTACGATTTCTATTTTGTTTTTAATTGACAATTTCGAATTATCATTTGGAATATTCGATTGTTTTCGGATTTTCGAATCATTGGCAGTAGTTTTGAGCTCAAGACTAATCTTGAGGAACATTATTTCGCCATTAGGCATCGATCGTCATGATGATAAACAATTTTTATAAAAACGACTGCGTTGTGTATTTTTTTGAAAAGAAACTACATTTTTTGCAGGGATCTATTAAATTTACGATAGGAGGTTAAACTGAATGAGTTGACAGTATCATATTAGGTGCTCTGAGGTTTTCTGTTGATTATTGCTATTATTAGTAGGAATAACAACTGTAAATTTACTTAATATTACGGAATTTTCTGTCAGGGGCTAATAATACGGAAATTTCCATGCTCATATTATTTTGCACCCGGCATTATCAAGAAATACAATTTGACGACCATTTCGGCCCCCATAAATCCCTTTTATAACCCACCACCCCCCGTCTAGATCACCCAAGTCAACTAAGGCTCCGTCCACAAATAAAGTCAGGCTATTATTTTTCATTTTTGCTCCCTCTATTAAATACTGCGTCTACAGTCTACCTCGAGGTCTACCTACATCTAAACTTTACGAAGGTGAATCTCCAGGATTGACCCCGCACACTTCGCCCTCTAAGTGCATGACGTCATTTATGCACAAAGCCAATATATCCTCAAAAACTGTCAAATATTTTTGATAAATAAACAACATAGAACACTAGTAATACGAATGCAAAAAAAATTTTCGGTCGAAATTCGTCTTAGACATCTTTAGAAGCAATATTCACAAAAAAATGTTATGAGCTAGAATTCCACTTTTTCGGAAATTCCTTCGCTCGTCAGGTTTTCCTCATAGTCCAGACTCCCTGTAGAAAAAGCGCGGTTTTTGGTAAAATTGATAACTGAAATCTGACTGCAGATTCATGTAGAATCTTATCTGTGAAAAATGGCAGGTCTTACGTTAAGAATCCTTCATTTGTTCATTTGGAAATATGAAAAACCTTCCAATATCGATTTTTTTATATGCAATAATGTTTGCCATAATAAAGTGACAAGCTTAAAACATTTAAAAGAAATATGCCCCTGGATGCTATTGAGAAGTGGGCAAAACTTTTGTCCGAACGATTTTATTAAAAAATTATATTTGACTGAAACGGGAATTTTTTGTTGAGGACCTTAACGGAAGCCGCAACTACTTGAGTACGAACAAAACTGGATGAATTTACTATGGAGGAGTTGCAGTATAAATAATTGGCAACGAAGCAGCTTTTCGTAAATAAATTGCATAAAAAAAGGCCCCAAAAAGATAGTATTAAGAATTAAGTTATAGCCAATCACATAGACCAGGGGTGGCCAACTTGATAAGAGCTAAGATCTACTTTTTACTGACGAAACCCTAGCAGGGTGGCGACTTGACCAGGAAACCGGGACGGACCGGTAATTTTATTGACTGGGAAAAAACCGGGAAATGACCGGAAATTAAATTTCAAAACCAAGAAATTACTTTATTCAACCTAGAAAATCCAAAACTTTACCGTAAAAATATGATATATGACCCCTTTTTTTATGAATTGAAAATAGATCTTATCATTTAATTTGAAGAATGTAACGTTCCTTTAGTCTGATTCTGACAATTTTTTGATATATCTGCACTTTGTGTTTCTCTAAATTTTTTCTAGCTGACTCAAGTTTGATAATCAACTTGATGATAGCTCAAACATACAAAATGAAATATTTTCTCAATTTTTTCAAAAAAAAATGTATTTATCAGGTTTTACATGCTTTCTCCTCATTTATCTGACTTGGGACAGGGAATTTCAGAAAATAATTATAGTTTGCATTCTGGGGCAGGGAGTTTCAGTAAAGACATAAAATTTCACTTGGTACATAATAATAATAAATAATAATTTTATTAGAATAATCTCTATTCTAATTGAGGAGAGAGGACATTGAGAAAATCACTCTTTCAATTTAAATTCGTCTCTCCTCAATTTAAAATGAAGAAAGTTCTTCAAGCAGTTTTCAGAGTAGTAGGAGTATTTTGAATGAGAAATATTTCTGAATCATAATAGAAAACTTGTTCACATTGTTCATTGCGAATTCATCTTTTTTAGTTAAAAAATCAACTAATTGGTTGAAAATTAAACTTTTTAATGAAGGTGCATTATTTTAACTTAAAATCGACCTCTGATTGAAAATGTAACTACTTTGTTAAGAATCAATTCATAGTGAATTAGTGAAGATTCGAGTATTTAGTTGAACAATGATTTTTTAAATAAAAAATGAAACTATTACTTTCAGACTTTATTTCCTTTGTTACAAATTTGAACTGAGAAATCAATTATTTCGCTACAAATTCACATATTTTGTTGAAAAAGAGATTTTTTGGTATGAAATTATCTTTTTCTTCGGAAGATTCTTTTCTTGTTCAAAATATCTCTTTTATGGTCAACAGTTCGAATTAAAAATTTGAATATTTTTCATATCAGATGAAAATTCATCTGGGTGAATACTCTTATGTTTGGTTCCAAATTAATTTTCAAGCCAAAAATGTTACTTTTCTTTTTTTGGTTGAAAATGATTACCTCTATAGTTCAAAATTCAACCACTCCGTCGAAAAATTGTATTTTTTAGTTGAAAATTAAGTTTCAGTCAATATTTCAACTATTCTAGTGAAGGGTTCTCCATTTCAAGCAGAAACTCATCTTTCTGGTTTAAAATTCAACTACTACAGTTGAACATTTACAATATTATTTGAAGTTTCGTCACTTTGCTCAAAAATCGATTTAATTAAAAGTAAGTTTTTTTTTGTTATAGGTAATTTTTTTCAACTAAAAATTTAACATATTCCAATTGGAAATTTTATAGTTGTAGTTAAAAATTCATTTGTTTGGATGAATTCAAAACTTGAGTATTCAAATTTTGGTTGACAATAATAATTAATAATTAATAATCAATAATTAATCTTTTATTAATAATAAAAGATTAATTGATTATCTTTTATATTGATTATAATTTATTTGTTTGAGAATTTAACTCTATAAGTTTATGATTCTTTGTTTCAGTTAAAAACTCTTATGTTTGGTATAAAACTTGGGGTTGTAAACTGAAAATGTTAATGGTGCATTTTCGGTTGGAAACAAGTATTTCTCCATTTCAATAAAAATTGCAGTGCTCTAGTTAAATATTTATCATTTTAGTTGAAAATTCATCTTCTTAGTTTGGAAATGAACTATTCAATTGTAAGTTTAGGTGTTCCAACTTTTGTAAAAAAATGATATTTTTTCGTGGAAAATTTCAGTATTTTTTCAAAATTGATTTATTTTGCAA
>WSXT02120805.1:0-10950 GCA_011762715.2 Neuroterus valhalla | reverse complement strand
GGGAAATACGTGTTAAACTTCACGGGGCTTGCGGTACCTCTGAATATTTTTTTTTTTCAAAACAAAAAATATGCATTCATTTTTTTGTGGATTCGAACAAATTTCCGTGCGTTTTGCATAAAAATTCGAAAAAAATTATTTTGGACCACCCTAATGCACAACCTACGCTCCATAAAATTGCAAATAATTTTCCGCAAATATGATAAGAGTCATATATTAGAATTAGATGGTTGCAATAACATGCGACGATTGTCCAACATCGAACAATGACGTGTAGAGGTCGGTCGTTCGCATAACAAAGGACTTAATAGATCGTTACCATACAGCGTTCATTGTTCAGAGGTGTAGATATACTGAAATAGGGGATATTATTATATTCGCGATATCACGCACGTGCGCATAACATATAAGAAGTATAGGAGCTGGTCGGCAGCACACAAAATGCAAGCAAAGTATCCTTTCTCTTTCCTCTTTATACAGTCTGTTCCTCGTAACTCGAGGCGAGAGTATTGCGAGGCGCAGTACAAAATAAGTGATTCGAATCGAGGTAACGTTAACTTAAGTACAGCTTGCTCACGCAGACTCTACACCTTTCCACCTCTATATATTCCCTGTATCCAGTTCATGCCTTCTGGAATTGCGGATGTTTACAACACGAGGGGGGTTGATTACCTTTTTTCCACTTTATTACCTCTTCTCAGTTCATTACCTATTTTCAGTTCATAACCTCACTGAAAATACTATAAAACAAAGTTACGATCAGAATTAGGATCAATGGGCGAGCTCGAAATTTATTAGTTTTCCAGTCATCACCAAATCACCATAACCGTCGGTATTTTCACTTCATCATTCCTGCTCTGTAATTGAGCTCCTTCTTTTTAAGCGGATCCTTCATGGGGTCATTATTAGGTCATTCGCGTGACTCTAATGTTGAGATTTTTTTTTGCGCTGATTGATTTACTACCGGGGTAAACTGTACTCGGAGGATGGAACCCAATTACGTAGTCTTCAACCTACTGAAAGTGCATATGCAAATTCGTGAAAATTATACCTACTCACGGAAATATCAGATTTAAGTTTACCTCTCTTACGTAAATGTAAATGATATCTGGTTCTTTTTAATTGCAAATGTCGACTGTGACTTTAAGAGAAGACTTCTCGTATCCCAGTGGGCACGGATTCCTAAGACATTTTAAGGACGTTCTTAAAACGTCCTACGTTAGGCTAAATAACGTTCTTGAAGCATACAATGTTCCAAAGACGTTTTAGGACGTATCTGGAACATTAGACATTTTTTGGACGTATTTGGAATATTTGGCGTTTCTTGGACGTATTTGGAACATTTGACGTTTTCAGGATGTATTTGGAACGTGTCCTAAAAACGTTTTTATGACTTTCTAAAAACGTCCCAAATCAGGTCAAATGAAGTCCTCAAAACACACAATGTTCCAAATACGTTTTTGGGACGTATTTGGAACTTCATACGTTTTTTGAACGTATTTTTGCCTGCCTTAGGACGTTGTTTTGGATATTCTAAAAACGTCCTTGAAACGTTTCTATGACGTTCTAAAAACGTCCCAAGTCAAACCCAATGACGTCCTAAAAACATACTATGTTCCAAAGACGTTTATAGGACGTATTTGGAAAATTAGACGTTTTTTGAACGTTTTTTTGTCTGCCTTAGGACGTTGTTTTGGACATTCTGAGAACGTCTTCTAAACTTCACGTCCTAAAAAAGTTTTTAGGACGTTTTGAAGACGTCCTTAGTCAGGCCAAATAACGTCCTAAAAACACACGATGTTCCAAAGATGTTTTTAGGACATATTTGGAACATCCCGGTGGACCCGAATGCCCAAAAACGTTTTTAACACGTTCTAAAAACGTCCAAAGTCAGGCCAAATAACGTCCTTAAAACATACAATGTTCCAAAGACGTTTCTAGAACGTATTTGGAACATTAAAAGCTTTTGGGACGTTTTTTGCCCGACTTTGGACGTTGTGTTGAACATTCTTATAACGTCTTTTAAACTTTACGTCCTAAGAACGTTTTTAGAACGTCATAAAAACGTCCACGGGCAGGTCAAATAACGTTCCCAAAACATTAAAAGGTTCCAAAGACGTTTTTAGGACATATTTGGAACATCAGACTTTTTCATACGTTTTTTTGCCCGCCTTAGGACGTTGCTTTGGACATTCTAAAAACGTCTTTCAAACTTCACGTCCTAAAAACGTTTTTAGAACGTTCTAAAAACGTTCTAAGTCAGGCCAAATAACGCACTGGAAATATAAAATGTTCCAAAGACGTTTTTATGACGTATTTGGAAAAGTAGACGTTCCGGGACGTTTTTTTGCCTGTCTAAGGGCGTTGTTTCAAACATTCTAAAAACGTCTTTTGAACTTTACGTCCTAAAAACGTTTTTAGAACGTTCTAAAAACATCCTAGGTCAGGTCAAATAACGTCCTCAAAACATAAAATGTTCCAAAGACGTTTTGAGGACATATTTGGAACATTAGACGTTTTTGATACGTTTTTTTTGTCTGCCTTAGGACGTTGTTTTGGAAATTCCAAACACGTCTTCCAAAGTTTACGTCCCCAAAACATTTTGAGGATCTTCTAAAAACGTCCCAATTCAGGCAAAATAACGTCCTAAAACATACAATGTTACAAAGTCGTTTTAGGACGTATTTGGAACATAAAACGTTCTTTGGACGTTTTTTTGCGAGCCTTAGGACGTTGTTTTGGACATTCTAGAAACATCTTTTAAACTTTACGTCCTTGATACGTTTTTTGTACGTTCCAAAAACGTCCTAAGTTAGGACAAATAACGTTCTAAAAACATACAATGTTCCAAAGACGTTTTTAGGACGTATTTGGAACATTACACGTTTTTTTGCTTGCCTCGGGGCGTTGTTTTGGACATACTAAACTTAACGTTCCTAAAAACGTTTTTGAGACCAATTTTATCAAATATTCTCGAAACTGAAATTTTACTTGTGATTCATTATTTTGATTCAGCAGTACAAAGCTTTATTTTAATTCTAGATCCCTCAAAGTCTAATTTGTCTTTTGACTGAAGGACCAGTTCAAACTAATGAAATTGCAGTGAATTCAAATTAATTAGAATCTTAAATAACAAGCCAGCATAGTGAAATTCAATTCTGCAAAAAAAATGCTAGTAAATATTTTACGGTTCGAAAGAAGAACCATTTTGTATTTTATCACCTGTCAATCACATTCTTGCAAAAACAATAGCTTATCTAATCGATTCGAATGCTTCCGACTTAATCGAATGAAATCCTATTTAAGAAAAGTGGTGTTACGATATGTCTCATCAATCTCGCAATGATTGTGTTAGAACTCGAATGTTTTTTGATCGGTTGGAGTTATTTCACACCTTCAATTTGAAATTTTAAAATTCAATCCCACAGAATTACTTTTCAATGAGAAAAATCATACGGAAGGTTACACGAATTGGTAAATTAAAACTTTCCAATAACGACTCCTGATAAACATTACCTGAAGATTCAGGAAATTAAACTTGAACAAATCTGAAAGGCTTTCAGCCTAAATTTCATGCGTGGTCTACAGAATTTTTAAATAAAAATCATCACCAAGATTCCCAATTTTCATCCATTTTGAGGTTTGTCCAAGTTCTTTACCGAAAATCCGCCATTTCAGGTCAAAATAATTCAGTTTCAAAGAAGAATCACAATTTCCTAACTACTTATTCATTATTATTCATTTATTTATTATCTTTCATTTATTATTATTAATATTATTATGATTTCTTTTCATGTTGTGATTCTTCGTCAAGAATTTTTGTATTTGATTCAAAAAGTCATAAGGTATTCCAAATTGTATTTATCTTCAGAGATTAGTTCAGAGTGATTAAATTCACAAAATTTTTCTCGACGATTCGTACTAAAAATCGATACCAGCCAAAAACTTCGGACAAAAATCGGACCACTTTCCGGACGAATTCGGACGAATTTCGGAACCCGCAATTTTATTCTATCCGAAAGTGTCCGCAATTTGTCCGACAGAAGGAGCACTAAATTAAATCTGGTTTTCATCCGGTAGAATTCGATGTTTTTGAACGTACCGATTCCGGATTTATTCGGGTCACTTTCCGTTTTTACTTAATCTAAATAAAACTCAAAGCAGCGGATCAATTACGGATAGATGCGGATTATTTACGGAGTATATGTTTTGACCCGACGGATTTCGGATTTAATCAGACGACTTTCCGCTTTCACTTCAACTTTACCGAATTACAACTCAAAGCCACGGATTAATTTCGGATAAGACCAGAATATTTGCGGATTCTATGTTTTTGAACGTACCGATTCCGGATTTATTCGGATCACTTTCCGTTTTTTAGTTTAACAAAAATAATTTCAGGTTCTGAATTCCTGACGAATTTCGTATAAAGCCGGACTATTTCCGGGTTCGATGTTTTTGACCAGACAGATTTCGAATTTAACCGGCCCGCTTTCCGTTTTCACTTTAACGAAAATAATTTTAGGTTCGGAATTCCGGACTCTTTTCGGATGGATCCGGACTGTTTGCGGAGTCTATGCTTTCTAACGGACGGATTTCGGAATCAATTAGACGATTTTCGCTTTTTAACTTTAATTTTACCGAATTACAACTCAAAGCCGTGGATTAATTTTGGATAGGACCGGACTGTTTCCGGAGTCGATTTTTTTGAACGTACCGATTTCGGACTTGATCGGACCACTTCCCTTTTTCACTTTAACAAAAATAATTTCAGGTTCTGAAGTCCGGACTCATTTCGGATGAAAGCGGACTCTTTCCGGAGTCGAACTTTATTATCCGGGCAGACTTCGGACTTAGACAGATAAACTCTTGACTCTTTTCGTACAGTTTTCGGATTAGATCGGACAAGTTTCGGAAAAATTCTCGAATCGTATCGATTTCGGATGAGTTCGGATCAATTTCGGAATCCGAAATTTTTAGCAGGGTACGGTGATTGAATTCAAAATTTTTGGACATGTTGGCGTTTTATATTGAAATTCGGACTTCTGATAAATAATAATAATAATTATATTGCTAAAAAGATACACATTTTTCAACAAATTTGGGTTTTGCTTGCGTTTCTCGCTAGAAATAAGTATATACTTCACTGAAAACTGAAAATTTTGGAACAGGTTCAGGTTATTTCAAAATTTATCACCAATAAATTTTTTCCGAGGTAATATGTTCCTTTGTTGATTTAAATTGATTAATTGATCAATATAAAAAAAAATCTTCCGAATTTTGAATCCTATTCTACATTTCGAAGATATTAAATTAACAGATGAATGAAAAAATAGCCGTGAGTTTATGTTCTTACTGGAAATCTTGTGAATTCTACAGAAAAGCATACATGAGTAAATAATTTGAAAATATTTTTCTTGTATGTTGAGAATATTCTGGGACAAGTTTTTTTCATATTTTTCATGGATGAAACTTTTTATTATTCTTATATTATATTTTATATTATTATATTTATTACTCTGTATTATTCATCAAACCGTTTACAATTACATTTATTCCCAAAAGTTCCTTGGATGTATTGATCTAACCCTAATTTTTTTAGGTGCAATCTGTAAAGAAGGTGACATCCCTTATCTAGAAACCTATACAATTATTATAAACTGCGAAAAAACAAATTTCCCAACTTGCAACGTGATGTCCTTCCCTATATAAATTCACGATTATAATTCAATTGCAATCAAAAAATCTCTCCTAATGAAACGTATTCAATTTCATTGCATTTTATTTTGAATGCATCCTGAGACAAAATTAAATTTTATTCACCACAAAGAAATTTTATATCTGCCAATGACCAATATTTTTGCCCACTCTGAGAGAAGATTGACTTATACTGCCTCGAAGCCCAACTCTGAAAATGAATTTCTAGAAAAATGTGAATATTCCCTCAACCAGGAAACGATTTGAAATCTCTTCCTGAGTCTAAGGTTTCATTTCACGCTTATTGAGCACTTGGACAGAATTCCAGAAAATAACAAATCCCTTCGAATGATGACCCTTAATTCAAAAAAAGTATAGAGTTTCCTCAATCAGATTCAGCACTTGCCTTTTGAATTGAAAGTACGCCGATGCTGTACACGGAATACACGCATAAACATTACGTGATTTTCTGTTTATCTAGGGACGTGGTTAACTTGACTATTTATTTCCGTCGTAAGCATTACGTCCCTCACTTCCGGATGATCGTTATTACCACGGAATCGAGATTCGATTCGTGACAAAAAACCGGACAAACCGGAAACACCGCTTCTCGGCAGGCGGTACACTTACCGAGTGAAGAAGCAATACGATCTGGTAATTTTTTTGCTGCAAACGTCCAACTCGATCTGGCCTCTCTCTGCTTTCTGTAGAAGGTCAATACTCGGGAGAAATGCCGAATGCGGACTCGAAGAAAAATGTACTCCGTAACCAAAGTTTACTCTGGCCTGAGACAATGTTAGTTAGTATCTGAAATTCCTGGAAATTGATGGAAGAACCAAGAATCCATACACCAAATTTGGACAAAACCCTTCCGAACATCTCTGTTTAAATTTCCAAAGACAACATAAAAATAAAAAAGAGAAAAGATGAATGAGAAGGCTACCTCACAAATTCCTGCCTTCTCTTTTTCTATCTTCCGCTTTCTTCCATTTTTATTATTTTCAAAACACGGTAGAATAACATTCGAAATCGCTACCAACGTTCAGATACTCGCTCAACATCTTTATTAAGGTACTCACTCAACACTAGGTTGGTCCAAAAATTTTATCTTCGAATTTTTAAGCAAAACGCCCGGAACTTTGTTCGAATCCGCAAAAAAATGAAAGCATTTTAAAAAAAATCACAATAATATTTAGAGGTAGTGCAAGCCCCATGTAGTTTAACACTTATTTCCCATAAGAAAGAAAAACGTTTTTGTAAATTTTATTCAGAACTCTCAATATTTGGTAAACCGAGTTCGAAATTCACCATTTTTCTTCACAATTAGTCACAGAATGCGAATAAAATATTACTTTTTAAATATCACCCCCATAAGTAGAATAATGGGTTTTTCGAGTTTTTAGCGATAATCATGATTTTTTTGCGGGTTTTTTAACGCAGATTGTTACAAATACATGAAATACAACTTTGTTCTGATAATTAGATGTTTATTTGCATTTTTTAAATAATTTATTATTGTTTTTAATAACTTTCTCTTAGAAAAGGTTTAGAAAATCAAGTTTTTTTCTGAATTTTTCAACGTTTCAGTTAAAAGGAGGTAATAATCAATTAAAGTTAACAAAAATACGTGTTCAAACAATTTGTTATTAATTATAACAATATTCCCTTCGAATAATGCTACAAAGTTGCGAGTTTTTCCTTAAATTTCTAACATTTCGTCCACTTTTCACTTGGTGAGGTACCACTTAATGCGAGTTAACAAACATGCTTATTTAAACAATTTATTATTGCTTATTTCTGGTATAATTATATTGTTTTTTATTTAGAATGAAAAATTTCCTCTTTGAAATATCAACCATTATATTTTCGATAAAAAGATCCATAATTTTAGTAGAAAATTCAAAGTCCACTTTATGAATACAGCTTCTTTTTTTTAATTAATTTTTTTAACATTGGGAAAAGAAGAAAAATAATTTATTTAAAACAATAAAATGCTTTTTAAAATATGATTATCTCTAAAGCTTATTTATTATTTGTTCACAACTAGAAAGGTGGAGCAAAGTTGAACATTTCAGAAAAAACCGCAACTTTTTAGCACTGATCTAATATAAGATAGCCATAAACAATAATAATTCGTTTAAACAAATATTTTTGTTAAATGAAATTAAATAAAACCTCACTCCAAGTGAAAAGTGGGCAAAAAGTTAAAAATTTCAGAAAAAACCACAAGTTTCTATCATAAAGGAAAGAGAATATTATTAGCAATTATAATAAACTGTTTCAACATTTATTTTGGTAATATGAATGAATTATTTCTTCATTCTAATCGAAAAGTGAAAAAAAGTTAAATATTTCAGGAAAAAAACCGCAACTTTCTTGCACTAATTTAAGAGAAGATAGCTTTGAACAATAATGATTTGTTTAAGCAATTATTTTTGTTAAATTGAATTAATTATTAACTCACTCCAAGTGAAAAGTGGGCAAAAAGTAAAAAGTTTCAGGAAAACCCGCAAGTTTCTCTCATTAAGCAAAGAAATTGTTATAAGCAATAATAATAAATTGTTTAAACAGTCATTTTGGTAATATGAAATAATTATTTCTTTATTTTTATTGAAAAGTGATAAAAAGTTTAAAATTTCAGGAAAAACCGCGACTTTTTAGCACTAATCTAAGAGAAGATAGGTATAAACAATAATGATTTGTTTAAACAATTATTTTTGTTAAATTAAATTAAGTATTAACTCACTCCAAGTGAAAATTGGGCAAAAATTTGAAAATTTCAGAAAAAATCGCAAGTTTCTATCATCACGCAAAGGAAATATTATAAGCAAGGATGATAAATTGTTTCAATAATAAATTAATTTTTTAACATGAATTGATTATTACTATATTCTAATTGAAAAGTGATAAAAAGTTAAATTTTCAGAAAAAACCCGCAATTTTGTGATATTATTCTAGAAGAATATAGCTTTCAGCATTTACAATTTATTTAAACAATTATTTTTGCTCGATCAAATTAAATATTTACTCACTTCGAGTGAAAAGTCGACAAAATGTTGAAAATTTCAGAAAAAAGCGCAACATTGTAGCATTATTCTAAGAGAATATTGTTATGATTGATAACAAATTGCTTTAACAATCATTTTTGTTAACTTTGATTGATTATTACCTCGCTTCAACTGAAAAGTTGAAAATAAGTTGAAAAATTCAGAGAAAACCTTGACTTTCTAACCCTTTTCTAAGAGAAAGTTGCTAAAAACAATAATGAATTGTTTTGACAATTTAAATAAACATCTTATTATTAGTTGAAAGTAGTTTTTCATGTATTTGAAATAATCTGCTTTGAAAAAACTGCAAAAAAATTATGATTAGCGCCAAAAACTCGAAAAACCCATTTTTCACTTATGGGGGTCTTTTGGGACCCTATAAAACAGACTTACGGGGGTGATATTTGAAAAATAATATTTCATTCGCACTTTGTGACTAATTGTGAAGAGAAATGGTGAATTTCGAACTCGATTAACCTAATATTGAGAATTATGAATAAAATTCACAAAAACGTCTTTTTTACTATGGGAAATACGTGTTAAACTTCATGGGGCTGCCGCCACCCCTAAATAATTTTTTTTTCAAAAAGTAAATAAATTCATTTTTTTATAGATCCGAAAAAAATTCCCGGGCGTTTTGCATGAAAATTCGAAAAAAAATTTTCTGATGCATTTTTGGACCACCCTAAATCGTTCACCTTGCACCACTACTTTATTCAAAGTGTACTGCATATGGCCGTCATTTGAAACATTTTCAAGTCATTCATTAGTTGCATTCAAATCAGTTCTATAGAGTTAGGTTGTAAAGCAGCTGTGAGCTGAGCCACGCCCTTTAGTTGTTTTCGGTACCTTATACCACGAATCTTGATGTATATTTTGTTTCTTGCTTGGCAACTTGATAAAGATTTAATATATTGTTGTCAAGAATTTATCTCGCTGCGAACCCAGTTTTTTATCATCAGCCACGTACTAAGTCAAGTTCCTGATGAAGTCAAGATGTTAAAAATTTAAGTACGAAATAAAAAATATCATGCGATGATATTTTAGTGGGCACATCATAAAATTTATGGTGTCAAATTTTGATCCAAAAGTAGATCGATTCATTGTTTAATGAAGAAACAATAAACAACTAGATTATTTCAACATATAAACCTATAAAACATCCACATCTTACTTCGTAGATTTTAATTGTTTTTCCATTGAGCAACAATTTGATCCACTTTTGGGTCAAGATTCGACACCTTAGCATTAAGTGTAAGCCTATAAGTAATTTAGAAATAAACGGATCTATTTTCACTGTGCAATTATTGCTGCACTATAATTACCAGTTTACAAAATGCATTTGATCTCATTTCAGTTTGGCCTTTCGGTATCATGTTAATGACGAATTGAACCTATTCTTGCGTTATCTTACTTGAAGCGTTTAGATGAGAATAAAAATTTGCTCGCAATGCTTTCGAAAATTGGCCTTTGAATTTCAATTACTCGAATATCTCCAAACAATTCGTCATTCATTCACAATACAAAACTCTATTACTCCTACTTTCATGATCTATGTAGATTTATACAAAGGCGCATCAAGCTGCAAGAACTTTGAAAGAACCAAAAAGGAAATGTATATTTATATTTTCATCATCAAGAATTTCATCATCATCATCGTCATCATCATGTGCATCATCATTATTTTCGAAAATGTTTCCGTCCTACCCAAAAGGACAGAAGTAATGCTTGAGTTACTCAAATCTAAAGAGTAACATTTCTTCTTCAAAGTCATTTTCAATAGTGCCGAAGATTAGCATTACTTTATATGCGGAATCTCTTCAGTAGGACAACAGATTCAGCAGAAAAATGGTAATTGCTCAACAAAATTGATACATAGTTATATGCTAAGTATCATTTCCTAGAAAGCTAGTAGTTTATTAACCTTTCCATACATGTCTCTGAAACTGTCTGCACATCTAACAAAATCAGAATTTTCCTTTCTAAAATTGCTTTGTAACAGACAATCAAAACTAACATTGTAAAAGTCTCGAGTGGGATTCCGGGGAAGAAGCATCCTGGGTACCCTATGGGGTTTGGCCTGCTGAAAAATTTCTTACCTCAATAAGAAGTCCAAAAATGTCTTAAGAAATTTTTACATTCTCATCAGAGAAGGTATTAGATTTGTGTAAAATTTGACCCCCCCCCCCCCCGTTTTTGTCAAATG